>JZLH01S0340755.1:25709-36869 GCA_001188425.1 Eucidaris tribuloides
TTAATTATGCAAATAAGTGTATGAAATTTTTGTTTTCGCCTAGGGGGGTCAAATTGACCCCCCCCCCCAGTTAATATAGGGTTAAACGTAAACAATACACACCAAATATTTTCTTGCTAAATTTAGGCTGTTTTCGTTGAATTCTTCCCCTGCTTGCACCATGGTTTTCATTTGTGAAGCATCAGAATGCTATTCACACACTGCCAAACTTAAACATTCGGAGATATACCCGTGGATGAAAGACATAGAGTGGGTGAAATGGCAACGCAACAACGTTGCGACAGAACTGATGTTGACCCCGAATTTGGAAATTGGCCTGTCCACTGAACCCTGATAGGTGGCGCACCGTATTGCAAATATCGAGAATTGGTATTACAAGTCCTGAATATTACAGAATAAGTACATCACTTATATGAAATGGAGTTATAACATCGTTGTCATTGTCACACACAGCAATGGAGTACTCTGAATACTACAAGCACGACTGTTCATATTCTGATCATTTTCCATATCTGTGAACCATCCATAAATGCCTGGGGTTCTAGACAACCCCAACCCCCCCCCCCAAATAAAAAAAAACTGTTAGAAACAAAACAAAATGGTATATGGGTATTCCAACATTTTTCAGATCACATTCAGTTACATAAATTCCTTGCCAAATCTCATGGCGAATTCCAAACATACAGAAATTATTATATCAAACCACACTGACCCCATACCACATAAAACACACATGTTCAGGATTTTAGTATATAACTTTATATACCACGTCCATGTGATAACCTTAAAATTCAAGCAAAAAAACCTTACACCATTAAGAAAATAGAAATAGGTCCTTGTACATGGTGATAGTCATTTAAAGTTCTAAAAATCTTTTAAAACTGGATGTAAGATTGCCTAGCAGCATTTCTGCACACATACTGTTGACTGACAGACATCCAGTAATAAATAGGAATAAAAATAGGTTCAGTAATCAATAAATTATTCTCTATTATTACATACACAATTACCCATTTCTGATAGAAGATCAAAAACAGTTTTGGTGATATACGACAGATCTTAAAAATTTAATATGCCTATAAATAACTAGAGAAACTGATCGTAAAAAAAATAACATGTAAAAGCACACCATCTACTTATCAAATGTACTTTCAAAGACCAATTCACCAAATTTGAGCACCCTCCATGAAAATCAGTGTAGCAGTAGAGACATGAAAAATTATCATAAAGCAGTTAAAGATAGAGTTCGGGATTTGCACGCCAGAAAACAGCAAAATGAATTAATCAGCTCAAATCGTTCACAATGTGAAGATTAGTATAAATAAACACGTGTCATAGAACCTTTGGGTAGAATACATAGTTTTGGTGAAAATCTGGACATTTAAACTTCAAACTTCAACTATTACTTAGTGACGTGCACGCGCAGTTTTGCCAGTTCCAAATTTGTTTGATCGGCCGTTAACCAAAGGTCACGCAGAGTTCAGCCGCTTGACCATGCATATTAGCGTACGTAGCCAACCACTGTACTGCAGTGCTGAGCTGGTCATGCCAATGTACACATAACCATAACAAATTCATGATGTCTGGATCTCAAACTTTCAACACACCATTTGTAAGTACTAAACTACCATTTGGTATTGATAATGAAGGGAAGTGATGGACTTGCAAATCCTAAAATCAATCTTTAACCCTAATCAGGCTGGGCTTTTTTGGCTATGCTATATCTGGGGGGGGGGGGGGGGTGGGATTCCGCCCCCCCGAGAACTCGGCCGTTGATTGCGCGATCACGCCGAAAATCGGCACGCACGTTACCCATCACGTAATCTACAAGACTGTATAGTTAATTACCAGGAATTAATTTCATATCAATTAATTATGCTAATTTATGCATAAAATCATAATTAAGCTGTAAATCACTAATTAAAGCTCCAACACTACAAATTTTTGTTGTTCTGGACACTCTTTTTAGCATTCTTAACAAGTTTACTTGAAAAAAATCCGGAATCAAAATTGATTTCTTATGTTTTTTTTGTTTTTCAAATTTCTTATGTATTTCTTTGTTTTTTCAACTTATGTTTTCTATTGTTTTTTTATGAAAATTGTCCGGGACACTTTTGCAGTCATAAACAGCACAAAATTAAATTAATTTCAACCAATAAAAGTAAAAATAATCATACATTTATGAATCTGGCTGAAAACAAATTTGTATTGGAAATTGTACACAAAACTTCATCGATATTGAGCGATTTTTGGGGTGACATGCAAGTACAAAATGTTACGTAACTTGAGAACCGCGTACCCGGACATCGCAAATTTGGTCTCAAAAGATGCGCGACATTTGAGAGAATAAAGTCATGAAACGCCGTGGCAACTGCTTCTCGCGTCGCAAACATTTTGCGCGAAACGTCTAGGGGGGCGGATTCCGCCCCCAGCCTTTTTAGGGTTAAGGCCTTGTCCAATATCACGCAAATCCTTGTTAAGACCAGGGCAGCTAAAGGTGCTGTGTGGTGCCTATTGGCGACTTCGGCACATTGAGAGTTAAACAACATGATGTCTAAATGAAACCTCATTTGTAAATATGGACAAAGTGTCCTGATGCCAACAATACATTAATCCACAGATTTCCAGGTTTCCCATTTCCCACAAATTTAACACACAGGTGTCTCCGTTCCAGGAAGTATTTGGTTATGGTTAACTACTAGATTCACAGTCCACATCTCTACAATATCTTCTGTAATAGCGCGTTGGCCAGGTCCATTGTTTCATCTGATACCAGCACGATGTCGAACTTGGCTTTATACGGTTCTAGGTTGGTGTCAAGCTGGACAAGGGAATAAAAAAGAAATGAAAATAGAGAAATGCATTTATTATCTGGTATGGGAACAAAAATTTATGACAAATGAAGTTGCATTACTATGGTGTCAAAAGCCAAAATTAAACTACTTCATTCTCAATAATGAGTTATATTTATTTTGCTATGTTGATGATATATAAGTTAAAGTTAAATCTGTAACGCTCCCATTATGGAGCATCAGGCAGTGCCTATTTCTATTTCTTTAACCCTAGGCCATATGGCTGCACAAGGCAGTTTGATTTCAGTAGGGGGTATACTTTGGTAGTCCCAAACATTGACTTCTCAACCTCATCTACAGCGTGTCTCAAAAAAATTGTGCAAGAGAAAAGTGCCCTCTTTGGCAATTAGAAACTACTGTTGTGATATCCCCCACCTCACAACTAACATCGCTATCAGACGACTGCAATTTGCGGGTCACTGTAAAAGAGCAAAGGGAAGAGTGGTATCTAATCTAGTCACATGGCAACCAACCCATGGGAAGAGAACAATTGGGCAGCCCCAAAACACATACGTCGATCAACTCCAACAAGATACTGGCTATGAAACAAGCAAAATGGAAAATAACATGCTAGACAGGCGTCTTTGGAGAGCCATCATTAATGCCCGACAGCAAGAGTCGACGGAAGAAGTTGCAACATGATGGTTATGTCAACGACAAGTCAACATCAAGTCTCAGCTTTCAAATGCCATTTGTTCTGTTCAGTTTGCTTGTTTTAATCCTGAGATATGTTTGGTTAACCACGAAAGGGTAAAAATCACAAATGTGGCACAATTGTGGTTTTATCTTTTGCTGTTAACTAAACATATCTTGAGATCAATCCATCGGAGACGATTTTATTTCACTATAACATGCATTTTCCATTGACCCCAACATGAGTGAACTCATACTTAGTCTCCAATGGGTTAAAACAAGCAAATTTAATGGAACAAACAGTATTTGAAAGCTAAGATTTTGCCTCTGAAGTTGACGTAAGCATGTGTCACAGCAGTATTGTCTGACTGTCAAAGATGGCGCTTTTCACTTCTACCATTTCTTGAGATGTGCTGCAGTATGTCTCAAAAAAATGTGCAAATAAAAAGTGCCCTCTTTGGCAATTAGAAATACTAGTGACATGATGCTTACATCAACCATACTAACCCTACTAATACTACTGCTACCACTACTACTACCACTGCTACTTCTACTATTACTACTGCTACTACTATTACTACTACGATGATGACGACTAATACAACTACTACTACTACTATTACCCCTACTTCTACTTCATTTGAATGAGAAACTAGTGTAGCATCAATGTACACACAAACACAGAGAACAACTTACATGGTCATTTAGAAATCCAATTGTTAGTACATTGTCTGCATACGGCATTCCGTCGGCCATGGCAAGATCCCCGAGTGTGTCACCAAGGAGTATAATGTTGGTTCTACTCTTGTTACGATCGAAGTACTCTGGATGGTGGACGGCTACCTCGTGCTTGTTGTAGGTGTGGATCAGAAGACCCTTGAAACCGACGAGTTTATCCTGAATAGTTTGGAGGATGAAATAACATTGTTACTGATATTGACAGGGAATTCTTTTACAATGCAATAATTGTCAGCAGCATGAATTGAGAAAACAAACACTCCTGAACGAACAGGTTTTTGCTCATAATTACTCCATTAAGAAAAACCTTGGTGTATAATAAAGGAGACAACTAGTGATTCAATGGTGTATTATTTACCTTCTATTAAAATATTTCTAATACTTTACAACACAGTTATAAACAAAACCATGTACAACTGTAACTCAAATTGACAGTGTAAGTTATCGTAATATCGCCCAGCACTAAGTGTAACGTTGGTAAATTGCTTCAATAAGAACATGTAGCTGTATTTGACATATTACGTATATCAACAAATTTAAATGTGCGACCATTTTACTGCCAAACCAACAGATTAACTTATTACTGAATGTGCACCCATCACGTTCTGCATACAATGTATTATCACCTAAATTTTAAACATGTCCCTATTTCTTTTAATGTATTTCACGTGAATATTATTTTGTAACTATGCAAACTAACAACTACACCAGAAATTCATTAGTAAATAAATAAATACATTAATACATAAATAAATGAATAAATTGAAACCAATACATTAAAATACGTAAAAAATAAATAATTTCAAAGAATAAATTGAATAACTCAATGAAGCCATTTGAGACAATTTGATTTTAATATAATATAACACATATTCTAAATTGATCCAGCTCCACATATCTTGTTCTTGGCCTCCAACACATTAAATAAACAAATTAAAAAAAAAAATATGAATGAAAATAAATAAACTAATGACTGCCTTCTGCAGGTGGAGAGTGGGGGAGACAAGGGGTACTATTTACCTCATCATTGAAATCCATAAAATTGGATACTACGTGCATGTTGGGGAAGAACTTGGAGAACTGGTGGATGGCCTCCGTCAATATGTCCCCCACCCCTGCGGAGAAGACCAGAAGAGGGACCCCAGCTTGGTTCAGGCGGCCAAACATCTCTGAGCACCCCTCCCTCAACATGATCCCTGACCTTGCAACCATCTCCTTCAGGTTGGCGCGATTCAGGTCGCACGTGACTAGGAGATTGTGAGCGCTTGTCCACCTAAAATGTTAAAAAAAAGTAGACATTAAGGTTTTAGCAAGACTCCTTTAGGGATGACTCCCACTTGACAGTTGCGCTGGAAGACAGCTCCCCCAGAGGACAACTTTCCTGGAAGACGGCTCCCCTGAGGACAACTCCCCCAGAGGAGTTTAACAATGTTTCCAGTTAACAAATCCGTGTTATTCTTTGGAAAGTTGTCCTGGGAGGAGTTATCCTCTGGAGCAGTTGTCAGGTGGGAGTTGTCCCGGGGGGAGTTGGTCCTCTTGGGGAATTGTCCTGATTGAAATTAAGAGTGAGAAAAGGAAACAGGTCAAAATTTCACATTTTTTCACATTTCACATTCAATTTCACACCACAGCCCGAGGAAGAGGCACAGGGTGAGATAGGTTAACAATATTCTACCAGAAATTTGATGAGATATTGTGCGACACAGTGATATGGGCGGCACATCGATTGACATTGCATCACAGGTGTTGTTGTAACAGTCTCATTTTTTGTTAGTCACACCTCATCAGGCCTTCAACTCTGCTTGGTCAAAAAAGTAGGAGAAAAGTAGGATTCAATCCACCAAAGTAGGAAGAAAGTAGGACATTTATAAGCAGTGTTTGGAGTAGGAACCCCCAAAAATGGAAACATGCGGAATAGGTAGAAAAAATTCTAAGATTGGAGAAAAGCGGAAATTCGCGAAACAAATTTTTGTTCACAAACAGGTGATGATGGTAGTTACAGTACTCCCAGCAACAACCTGTAAAAACTTCTCAACTCCAAACAAATCTTAAAACTAAATCGCAAAGGGGTTTTTTTTGACAAAAAGTAGGAAAATAAAGATTTTTAGTGGAAAAATAGAAAATTAGGATCTTCACAAAAAGTAGGAAAAAGTAGGAAAAGTAGGACGAGTTGAAGGCCTGCCTCATACTTACCATTCCACCATAAGATTGTACTTCTCGTCTATACTGATATTGTGGGCCATCTCTAGAGGGTAATACTTGTCTCGGAGTGCATGAGCCTTATTCCTGTAGAATTCAGGCAGTACAGTACTGTCGTCAAGCACACCTACATGTAGAAGGAAGATGGCAGAAATTGGAAGTTGTCCTCAATTTCAGTCACAATGCTCGCAAAATGAAGAATATTGTGTTAAGCTACTGCTGTGAAAATGTCATGGTCATACATTTCCTCTTTTTGTAAGATTAGTACCAGAAATTGCAGTGACAGTGAAAGTTGTTGTTATACATGTAGCTTTCTGTGGGATCAATTTTAACCAGGGCTGGAGATTAATTCAACACTGGTATTAAAATTAAGGCTTCTTTCTTCTCAAGTAAACAAATTAAAGACAAATCCTTCCAACCTGAATATACACTCTAGCCAGAGAATGAATATATTGATATATGTTTCAATTCATTTGGTTCTTGAGGCATTTTTTAAAAACTTTTCCCAATCACGTCACTGCCCTTTAGAGCCCCCCCCCAAAAAAAAACATGAATATTCTATTCTATCAGAATATTCTATCTATTTTTATCAGTTGATTAATTAAAGATACTATTCAACATTACACTGTGGACATTTGATCATAATAATAGCAAAACTTTGACATCTGGGTTGCAAAATGATGTTCAAATAAATACATAATCAGCCAAGAGTACAAAAGTTATGAAAATTATGTTGTCGATATCAAGACATCCTTGAATGAATATCACACTGAAAATAAATGTCAACTGGATGGTTTATTCTATCACTGCATTCAATACAGAAAAATGTGTTTGTTACTTTTTTACAGCAATAAATCACAGTTTTGAAGTGCAATCTTTGCAGGGCTTCATTTTTACCTCACACTAGAGATACCGACACCACGTACATGTAAGGAGTACTAAGGACATGTGGCTCACATCTTTTTTTAAAACTGGAAACATTTTTGTAAAAAGTGCCTTTTGATAGGGCCTTACAAGATTGACTGATCTTTTGAATTGAATAATTCTGTGGTCTACATGAGGGACATTTGTTGGAAAGACGTGTCCAAAAGACACATCAAACTATTCAGAGAACATTACTTAAATAATCATTGATTTGTATTATGCACAAAATATTTCCTTACCGTGGCAAGTGGGTATCTTTTTCCCGTTGTACATGTAGCGTGATATCGTTCTGTCGAAGTCTGACACCACCTGCAAGTAGTAGAGATTAGAGCAAAAGTACAAATTAAGAGTAAATCAGTGGATTCACATCATCTATCAACACAAGAATAACAAGTTTTCAAATCCACTGTTGGAAATGGAGATTTCAAACACGAGAACTGAAATTGTTACTATTGCTATTGAAACTCTGAAGTCAGGTCTAAATTAAAAAAAAAAAATCAAAACTATCGTTCAAGTCAAAATTTGTTATTACAAGTCGCACACACTGTGACAAAATCATACGGGGAAAGGCCGTTTTCATGTGCCACCACTGTTTTATGGAATTAATTACCAGAATATCTCAGGAATATAGAAACATACAAAAAGTTGAGGAATAATTTCAAAACCCATCTATTTAGCATTTTGTAAAAATTCACAAATACGAAACCAGTGGATTATTTCTACTCCTTTTATATCTCTGCTCTATAAAGCACTATGAACAGACGTGCAATTATGCCTATGTGTATTGTTATGCGCTATACAAACATGTTTCATTATCATTACTATTATTATCATGTCAACTCCTTGTGTACCTGAAGTTTGTGACGGCCATCTTTGATGAGCTGGGTGACGATTTCCTCCACTCTAGCTGGATCCCTGATGTGAACATGCTTCTTCTGAAATTCTTGCATCTGTTGGGAAAAGTGGACAAAAAAAAATGGTCTGTGATTTCTGATTCTCTGAGATGTGTTTTCTGATTGGACGGAGTAAAAAAATTGTCAATCAATAATTGATATTGGTATGACAAGATTTCATCACACACAGTGAAAAGACAGGTACCCAAATGTTTTCTTTTTGAATGCATATCCATGGACATATTAATTTCAATTAAAGTGTTTGTGGGCAGTCAAAGCTCTGACAAATTCTTGGTCAATCTGTCACAAAGTATTCTATTGTCACCCCAGACATCAGAAAACAACATCATACCTACTGAAAATTGTTTATAGTGACAAATTATGATGTTTAAATTAAAGAAGAGCATATAGCGGTATGTACATTACCTATGGGAAATCTCGGGGGCCCCCCAGAGATTTTACATTTTGAGAAATTTCTCAAAAATGGGAAAGTTTCAGAGCGAGCAATTTTCAGAGCATTGATACATGTAGCTCATATAGGTCTATCTAAAATAACATAACTGCAATGAATTTCATTTTTCACCATTTACCAAAATTATACTTGGGCTTTAACTTCCCTGCTGGTTGACTATTTGCACAGTATATATATCTGTAAAGTGTACTTTTGAGGCGTTTTCACATCAGCCCGACGTTTCGAAAAAGCGCGCTATTTCAGATTTTGGAAATTAACCCGATCGCGAAATAGCGCGCTATTTGATAATGTGAATTCAATTCAAATTAGCGCGCTAATTTGAAAGCTCTGATCGAGAAAATTTCTCGAGTAAAACTCGGGAAATTTTCAAAATAGCGCGATAATTTGCAATTAGCGCGCTATTTTGATAATGTGAATTCACTTCAAGAAATTAGCGCAATAAATCCCATCAAGCCTACATGTAGCATGTGTGACGGAAATGTGGACCTTACTTCCGCCCAGGTCAAACCTTAAGGAAATCGCTGTTCTTGTACTGGAAACAGCGAGAACACCTCGGTAATGGGCGGGAAAAATATATATGTTCCTTCCCTTCACTTCAATGAAATCTTTTACGATTCTTCTCACAGCAGCGTCTCTTTTGCATCATAATGGACTTGGTCAACCTCCATTAATTTACAAGGGTTACTATGCAGAACAATACAATTTCAGAAGAAGTTAGCATGATTGTCCCACACCATACACTGACTGCATGGGCAATCTGGCATGCATGACTACTTATACTGCATGCTGCTGGTTTTGGGCCTGAAAATCTACCAGAATTCGGCAGCAGCCTGCAAATTACGAGATCGATCACGCGGGTTAATTTTTTGAAGGTGCGCTGACTGGGCATGCTCAACTATCGAATTAGCTTGAAAAAATTTCAAGCTAATTCTCTTCGGGCTGATGTGAATAGGAAACGAATTAGCGCGCTATTTGGTGATCGTGAAAAAAATCTCGAGCTTGGATTTTCATCGGGCTGATGTGAAAACGCCTTTGGTGGAAATCAGTGGTTCGCAACAATTAAGTGCAAACAGCTGATGATTACATAATAACAGATAATCATTATCACCTATGGTTATTTTGTCAGACTAACTAACATTCTTCTACAGAGCAAGATATAACATACATGTAGTCCATGACAGTGAATACCCGAGATCCTAATGCACTAACAGTCAGACTACAGCTAGAGACAATGAGGCAAAAAGTTGGAATATATAACAGCACACAAGATTTCTCTATGCACTTTGCATACTTAATGAGCTGAGACACTTCTTTTTATTGCAATAATTCATGATCACAAATTCACAATGGTGTATGATAAAAAGATGAGTATGACTACATGTACATAAAAGACACTTCAAACTTTATGCAGGCCTCTACAAAAAAAAATTTTCACTTGCCCTGTCGGGCAAGTGAATTTTTTTTAGGCTTGCCCTCAACGAAAAAGTACTTGCCCGGAAATTTTTCTTTTAATTTCTTTGTTTTAATATTTTCTTAATAAGTAACAAAAATATCACGGAACATTTATTACAAGTGTTTCTGATAACAGTTAACAAAAATGAACTTTACTCTGGCAATAACAATGCTCAGCCACCGCGCCTATCGAGCATAGCCCTGCATCCAGAAGAAACAGAGTATGCCAAAGAACTGATCAAAGTGACAGTCAGAATGTCGTCATCAATTATTAAATTTCACGAATGATTATGAAAAATAATCACTACGAACTGTAAGGCCATCAACTACATGTTGCAATAATGCTAAGTACTCCAAAATGACAGTGATGGGTTGAACTTTGGTCAATGTACGACAATGACACGCTTGCCAACATAAAAAAAAAAAAAAAAAAGGAATTTGATACAAATAATAGACTATAGTAATTAAAAGCTAAAAAATTAATCTTTTGTCAAGATAGGCCTGAATCTATTATCCCTAGTGCCCAAAGTTTTCTGCTTTCTAAATGTGAAATTCTGCTTTCTTCTGCTTTACAAACCTCAAATTCTGCTTTCTTCTGCTTTCTAAATTTCACCATTTTGAAATTCATTGAAAACTCAGAAAAGACTTTTTTTTCTTATTTCAAATGCATGGAAACAGTGAAAAATGATTGCCTATAATATACTGTTTCGCGCGCTGAGCCTGAGCAATTCCTAGACTGGATTTTGTATGGGTAATAATGATAAATCACGACGCGATTGAAACCAATAAGAGTATACTTATATCAAAATTACTAAAAATTTCTTGCCAAATTCACTATTTATGATTTTTGTTCATTATTTTTACATTTTTTTTTAAACTGTGTTTTCCGCTTTCTACCCCCGTTTCCGCGATTTTAGCGGAAAATCCGCAAAGCGGAAAACTTTGGGCACTAATTATCCCCCAAAATATTTATCTTAATAATTTCCAGTATACCAAT
>JZLH01S0340810.1:1958-17545 GCA_001188425.1 Eucidaris tribuloides
CCGGTTAATTGCATATAGTGTTAGCCAATGATAAAGCACCTGTATTACTGGTGTTATACACACTACATCATATTTTACTCGACACCGTGACCATAATGCTATATTTCGGGGAAAATCACTTCATAATATTTCAAGACACTCATACAATATTGGATCCTGATATCTCGCGGTGGTAAGATTATTCCTCGGCTGGGTCGCACCGTCTCGAGGCCCGGGTAATCACGCCTAATGATCAGTGTCACAGTTTGATTTCAGATGACCAGAAGGGTTGTCTATTACGTCTTCCTCTGGTCCCCGTCGTGACAGAGAGATGTCGAACAGAATTAGAAGTCTTTGCTTGAACAATTTTGATTTCGGTGATAATACGAGTTACAACGATATGATGTATTCCAGTGTGATTAGCTTCCGTGATGCGTGGCGCCCAGTCCGCTGCTTGCATTTACCGGGTGACCCAGAAAAAATGGAACGGTACATTTTCGAATATTTCCCAAAATAAATGTTCATCTTTGTTTAGTTTCTTTCATAGACTCTTTTCACAAGTAGAATGACACGAAGATTATCCATTTTGGTTGGGTAGTTTGCATTTTAAAGCCGTTTTCTTGAAAGCTAATGTACATGTGGTATGCGCACGCAATGGGACGCAATCAAAAGGACGCATCATCACCGCTATACCGTCCAGAAAAGCTGAAATGCACTACTTTGCAAAATTTGTTTTAACACGAAATTTACTATGCGGAAATTGACAGTCTAACCGCTGATATTGCTAAAAAAGAACATGGGTATCGGGTGAATTGGTAAAAATAGCTATTTTTCTTGGATAATGAAAGAAACAAATCACCATATTAGCGTTCCGTGTTTTTTCTTGGCTACCCAGTATAACGTACATGGTGGGTAACGTTGACTTTATTAAAGGGGTGATGGGATAACAGATATGGGCGTAATAATTGCAGTTCCGCGAGTTTTGCCCGCCAGGAATCGGGAGTGCTGCGGATGCTGTAACGCTCATGAATTGCTTTTTGGTGGGGCACCACAGCCCGGTGATATTTTGCCCGTACATCTTGTACTGTGTTTTGTTAGCACCATTAAAACAGTTTAAGACTTTTTTGCCTTTCAACTTGACTAACACCATAAAGCACTTGTTTTGGAACTCGATGCATCTCCGACGTATGCCTTGCTCTTGAAATCAAATTGATAAGCACCATAACAAAAAATGGTTTGGGACCTGGAAATATTATTGTTTCGCACTCTAAGACCTGCGCCGGTAAACTGGCTGAGTCGACTCTCGTCAGTATTCTTTAATCCACTGCTGTATCAGGTAATATATAAAATAATCTTTCCCTGGTCCCTGCCTGCATGAGTTGCTGTTTACCCCTAAACTGAAGATGGTGGAGTCATGGCGTCCATGTTCTACGACAGTATGAAATGTTATTTGCTTTTATGACATATTATAGCTTGCCGTTTTGAAGGCGATGGAGTGAATGACCGGATATTTATTAAACTCATTTTAATCATGGAACAGTTGCGACATTGTACAGCCCTTGAACTGAACATATTTGCTGGACAAGCGTTCATTTCTTTAATTTTATACGAGTTACACCCCAGGCCACAGAGTTACACCTGCCCAAGTTGAGACAAATTGAATGCCAAACGAGGAGAACAATAATGACTACATATAAATTTATTCACACTTTTACACGACTGTAAGCCATCATAAAATATTCACATCTTCTATTAATTGCACCTCTAATGGCGCTTTAAGCCCCTTACTGCTATTGTATACTGAAGCGGACGAAACTCTATACGGAACACACCCTCGAACATTAATCACCCGTAAGTGTCATGGTAGGTCCCTTATATATCCACTGTCATGTGATACATTAACGCGTGTTTATTAGTTAACATAAAAGACGGGAAGGAGTGCGAGACGTGCTATCTTCAGCATAGCAAACCATCGGAACCGTTTGCACAACAATATTGAAATAAATTTTCAAAGCCATTTCTCAATGCAAATGCGTAATATGATTATATGTGTTCTTTGTGTATAATAGCACACACACTCGCACGCACACATACACATACTCGCACGCACACACACACACATACATACTCGCACACACACACACACATACTCGCACACACACACACACACACACACACACACACACACACACACACACACACACACACGACACACACACACACACACACACACACACACACACACACACACACACACACACACACACACACACACACACACACACACACACACACACACACAAGGAAAACTGGTAGACATTCCATCTACAGTGTGTTTCAAAAAGAGGGTCCAATCGGGAAAATTTAAGGTAATTTCTTTTCTCAAACGATAAGTGCATTTGGCATCAAATTAACGCAAAATAAATTTTCTACGGTATGTGATAAAGTTAATCCCATTTAATTTACAATTTACTTTTATAAATCAACAGTTATGATTACTTTTGTGCAGTCAGGCAAAATCGCGTTTGTCCCACTTTTATGCATTGGTCATAATGACAACTCAACTGGTGGTATTGTTACTTACAGAAATCAGAAAGGCTGAATAACAAAAATAAATAATAAAACAAATAACAAATACATTTTGTCTTTCAATTTGTTTACTAATGATTATCTAGTAAATGAAAAATCTAATACAAATAACCCATACCCGGCAAATGAAATGATCTGCACATCTCATTCATTATAGCCCTTTTATCAAAGTTATGTACCCCTTTTATACAGTACTCAAATAAAAGGAAATCAGAAATGTACAACCTGAAAAATAAGTTCATTCATCTAAATTGAACGATTACACAATACTTTACACATTCTCATTGGGGTTTCTTTGTTATGCCTAATCTGAAGGTAAATATATAGCACACATGGTATACTGGGACCAAATGCGATTTAGCGTCATTGCAGAAAAATCAATATACGGTATCTCAGGATTGACACAACCAAATGAAATGAAGTAAATTGCACTGAAAAGTATGGTCTTTTAGCTTTATGACAATACCCAATTTGACTATGTTTTATATGATTTTTATATATAAAAAAAATAATTTTCGATTGGACTATTTTTTGAGACACACTGTATAATGTTGTTCTTGCAGATGAATCACATGAATCTTGTTACAGAAAATGTAATAACCAAACGTATATGATTTTAGCAACACACACACACACACACACACACACACACACACACACACACACACACACACACACACACACACACACACACACACACACACACACACACACACACAAATGGTAGTATGGCAGCTATGCACTGAGTTATTATTTCATGTTTTCATCCTTAATTTTTTTTCTAAAATTGACGCGTGTATTTGTAAAAAAAAATAAATATTGCCCATGGTTACCAACGTACATTTTAACCAATTGATGACAAAAATTCTTTGGTTTCTTTCCAATTCAGAAAAGATATATTCAGCATTAAAATTATAAATGACTGCCATGTCGACTCACACATTCAGAAATAGCTTTAAAGGATACAGAAATGTCGTAGATCTCAATTTTGTTCATTGTATGCATTGACTTCATTTGTGGTGGAACAAGTTAAGTTTTACATTTTGTTTTGGCGGGGGAGGAAGGAGGTATGGGGTTTCACAAATGTTCCTGAACACATGACTTAGGTATCCACCTGGAAATCCTTGTAGAATTACCACCTGTATTCCAGTACACTTGTACATATGAATCTCCCGCACTCAACATTCGAGAAACATCTTTTCTGACGGCTCATAGTACGTTCACCTTATCGTGCAATTCCTAACGTTTGCACTTTCACATCGTAAAATCGTATAATAAGAAGGAAAACGATAGATATACCTCATTTTACTATAAGTTCATTACTCGTGTACATTCGTAACACTATCATACTCTTGCCTACATATACATACACACACACACACACACACACACACACACACACACACACACACACACACACACACACACACACACACACACACACACACACACACACACACACACACACACACACACACACACACACACACACACACACACACACACACACACACACACACACACACACACACACTACACACACACACACACACACACATACACACACACAGACACGCACGCACGCACGCACGCACGCACGCACACACACACACACACACACACAGACACACACACATAAAAGCAGAACAATGAGAGAAACATATAAATGAAAGTTTGACGAAAATCTATCAAAGAATAGCATAGTTATGAACTTTCAAAGTTTTAAATTGGTGACGTCACATGCGAGCAGCTTCCCTATTTTCATGAGTATCAATTCCATAAAGTGATATTTTCTCAGAAAATTGAATGCACAGGTAACTTACCTGTGCATTCATTATATAATTAGAAACATTATTTCATACATGCTTCTATGAAAAAAAAAAGGTTCAATTATCATGAACTAATAAAAAGTGACAATTTATTGAATTAATATTACATTACATATGGGGAGCTGCTCGTATATGACGTCACAAAATTAAAACTTCGAAAGTTCATAACTTCGCTATTCTTTGGTGGATTTTCGCCAAACTTTCATTAATATGTTTCTCTCATTGTTCTGCTTTTATTAAAACCAACTTGTTATCAGGGTGAACCTTGCCTTTAAATTCAATCAATTATAGAGAGTCTTTATCTGTTTCACTTCATTGGAAAAAAGTTGTTTTATAAAGTTTATAATCACGATAATGATATACAGGGGATTATATAAAAACTAAAAACATAACAACAAAAACAACAGATGTACATCAGTTAAAAAGCATCAGTTGTCGAGTAAGTACATGGCTGTCAAACATTATTCATGCATCTTCTAATGATATCGACATTCTGTTCATAATTCATCATTTTCAGAAACACACACCAACAAGTCAGCGAAGTTGGTCATGACTGTGATGAGACCTTTGTTTTACATGTACAGCACGGCTGTTAGTCTCAGGGTCGAGCAACCACGCGAGTGAAGGCTATACACAACCGCGGCGTCTAGAATCCAGACTACATAACATTTTGTGTTTGAGAACAATCACATATAATTAACTTCCACCGAAGCATAAACATACAACATTGGAACGTCATATCATGATTATTCTTCTGGCATGTACATTCATAGAAAGATTACGGGAAACAGCAAAATGATTATAACTTACTGCGTCAGGACACTTTACTTGCTTCACCGCACTTTAAAAGAACCATTATGTGTGAATTATATTCCGAATATAACTGCAAACAATACAACATACCTCCCATATATTTATGCAAATCAAAAAAGCGTTAAGTCTACGTTGTTGACTTTGGGAAACGTAAATTTCTTTGTCCGTGATATGCAGGCGTCTATGGGAAAAAGCTGAAGCATCCATGATGTTTGTTCCTTACCTGCTGCGTAATGGGTCAATTTCACATCTTTAGAACTACGTGTATAGATTTGGACAATGTACTATTTTTTGATGGAACGTTTTTACGGAGAGTGGAATTCGCGCCATTTGAATCGAGCTGTTCATAATTTCTTACAACTTAATGCATCACACTGAAGCTGTCTCCGTACAAGAGCAATAAAATAATCTTTCGATCTCTGAGAAATGAAACGCTGGCTTGCATAATACTAATATTACACAACATTTTGACAGCATCGGAAGAATGTACTTACAGAACAAAACTTGAATAAAAAGTACACATTTCATATTGACATGAAACAACATCCATCAAGTATGTATCAATTTACAGGACATGTTTCGAAATATCAACTTTCGATCATTTTTGTCGTGCTGTTCTCCTCGGTGTTTACGTGCAGAGAACCGAAATGTGACGTCACACTGGTTCGGAAATATGTGTAGACAATGGTGGAACCATGGTAGGCGCAGCGCGTCGCAGCTGGTTGGAGTTTTACCAATAGGAGAGCTGCAATTGCACTGAGTTATGGCTTGGCTGTTGTCCCCACATATTTGAGAACCAGTTAAACGTCATCACTTTTACTCTTTGTGCAGTCTGTCTAAAAACAAATGGTTCACGTGAAACTTATTTTTTTATTATATGAAAATCATGTGCAACTTCGTTATGTTGGGTATTGTTATAAAGCTAAAAGAAAATACATTCAAATACAATTTATTTCATTTCATTTTTTTTATTATATGAAAATCATATACAACTTAGTTATGTTGGGTATTGTTATAAAGCTAAAAGACAATACATTCAAATACAATTTAGGCCTATTTCATTTAATTTGGTTGTGTCAATCCTGAGATAATTTTCTGCTATGACGAAAAATTGCGTTTGTCCCAGTTTTTTGTATGCGCTATAGGCCTATACATGCAGGTTCTGAATATTGTTTAACAAAGAAAACCACTGAGAGCATGAAAAGTATTGTGTAATCGTTCAATTTAGCTGAAAGATCAGATTTTTTAGGTTGTACATTTCTGATTTCCTATTAGTTGTTGTACAAAGTGGGTACATAACTTTGACAAAATGCCCAAAATAAATGAGATGTGCGGATCATCATCATGTCATTGTGAATGCAGTCTGGCAAACAGAAGACATGAACATGTGTAATATCACTTCGATGCCGAGTAAGGGTTATTTGTATTTATTTTTTTGTTTGCTAGATAATCAATAATAAACATATTGAAAGGCAAAATTCACTTATTTGTTTTATTATTGATTTATGTAATTCACTTTTTCTGAGTTCCTGTCGGTTCCTGTAAGCAACAATACCACCAATTCAGTTGTCATTATGACCAATACACAAACGTGGGACAAACGTGATTTTGCCAGCACGAAAGTAATCATAACTTTTGATTTATAAAAATAAATTTTAAATGGGATTAAGCTTATCAGAAAGAAAATTAATTCTCCATTATGATACCAAATACACCTACCTTTTGAGAAAATTACATACCTTAAACATCTTTCTCCCGATTGGACCACTTTTTTGAGACACACTGTATGGCAGTGGATATTTCTCTCTCGAGCTAAGTATTTCTTCTGTCTGTGTCTACGAATACATTTTCAATACTTAAAAATGCACTTGGATTACATTAGTTGTTACCATGACGGGCAAGCCATATCTTTCAGATGTTACCGACAACTTTTGTTTAAAAGGCATGCATAAAAATCTGACCACTCATCGGTGTCAAAAGATATGGAAAATAGGTGGGTGCAGCTGAAAATAAGAAAGAAAATGTGTAGTTCATTCTGATAGATCTGCTGTGTGTGTTTTTGCTACTCCTGCTCCATACAGCACAAATAACCAAACGTAATATTTTCTGTTGTCAAATTACTTGAACAAGTGGTTGTGGTTTGTCTTTTTATATTATAACTACACTATTATGTTTTGCTTATTTGTTTTGTGTGGTCAACTTGTTTATTCGTACTACAAATCGTGACTTAAAAGCTTGCTTTTATATAGGTCCTATTCATATTTCTGTGTGCATGAATACACAATATCTGTTTGCAATTATTGACCGTTATGTAATACTTTGCATCACTATCCGTTTGGTACAATTAAAGAATGACTATGATTTTTTATTCTTCTTTTATGTGTATTTGTTGAGAAATACGTTATGATTAAAATTGAAATAAATGAATGAAAGAATAAATAAAAAAAGTGATAAACCAATAAATTAATAAGCACACAAAAAAATGAAGAAACAAAATAAGTAAATAAATAAATATGATTTAGGTTCAATAATTAAACAGTTCGAAACATAAGCTAGTGTTAAATACGCATTTTTATGTTAATTTGTTTTTGGCGCCGATTGGGAAAAAGTTCTCAGGCACATGAGCTCCCGACTTGCCCTGCACTCCGACATGATTAACTTCATGCATTCAGGAAAAGGTAACTGGCATTTATTTTTAATTAGCTACAGTCCTACAGACAGCCAGATAGTACATGTATATGCTGAAATACAATAATCACATTAAACATAAATGTCTGGTATAGGTTTGAATATACGAAAACGCTCAAATATTTTGATGAACTGTCAGCAACCAAATCATATATTTTTTCAGGTTAAAAAGAAACAGTAAGCGGAAGTTGAATTTACGATACTTCCTTTGCAGCTAATGACCATCATTAGTAAACAATGGATTTTAAGTGAGTAATTGCAGTCGTGAAAATAATCTTAGAACAAAATTAGTTAACAGCATGGCGTAATAACTCAGGTGGTGAAACTCATTAGGTTTATACATGTAGATCGATACCCAGAACACACGAGGGAAATCGAAACGCACGCACGCGCGCGCACACAGGCACCACACACACGCACACACACATAACACACACACACACCACACACACACCACACACACACACACACACACAACACACACACACACACACACACACACAGGCACGGCACGCACGCAACACATAAATATATACATAGACACATGCACACAACATATAACAACACCACTGACACACACAAGGAAAGCTAAACATGATGAGTATACGGTATAAACAAACAAGTGTGTAATTTTATCATCATTTCTGAATAACCAACCTTCATGATTACTCGCACTTTGCCTTTCATATCTAACGTGACAATGCCACTTGAATGTCTTGACGCGCTTATTCCAGCAGTCGATGTTGAGATAGCATGAAGGCTATAGGCCTAATAGACACACGAATTTATGAACAACGTCGATGTGAAGAAAACGCTGTCAGAAACGAGAAACAAAATTTCAATACCATACTGGACTATCGTTATGTGTGAAAGAGGGAAATTGTACCCGAAATATCGTGTTTAAGGCAGTACAGTACTGGGTTAAAGGGAAGCAGAAGGGTTGGAAGTAGTCATCAATATAATGGTTCAAGAATTAAGTGACTGGTAAAGTTTGAAATAATGTGAGCATCATCCTCCATGCTCTAAGTATCTTTCATAAGGTCTGAAAATGTATTGTATTTCAAAATGATTATTTAGTGCTTTAAAAAAGTGAAAAATTACGAGTACTCAGGTTCAACGGATTCCCCGTGATCATTTCATTCTATTAATTTACCTGTGTAGATCTAGGCTATTTTATACTCCACCACAGTGGAAATTCATGGCTGACTTTCATTCATGCATTTGGCAGCAAAACTTTCCAAACTTTTGTATTTTATGATGTTTGCTTGTCTATTTAAGCGTTACTATGTAGCTCAGATATCACAGTTTAACAATTTTATAAATTGAAGCTCCACAATGTTAGCCTATGTTTGTATTAATAAGTATTTCAACTTTAAAAAAGCACTCCACTAGTGTACATATCAAACCAACTATTACAGTAATTGAGGCATTTCGGCCGCGCCCAAATATTACCATTATCCTTTTACACGAGTTACAATATTTGAAGAAAAAAAAGACTTTGAAATCTGGCTTTTGGGGGATTGATTTAGAAATATTTACCTTAAATTATCTCGCCTCAAACATAGCGCTGAAAATGTACTGAATGAAGGCCATAATCAAATTAAAAGGAACGAAACGAGAAACTAAATTTTACCGCCACTTGAGGGACGATGTCAAAAGATACTCACGCATATGCAGCGTGTGCGTTCCTGTGTGTGCTCTGAGTCGAACATACCTATCGCTTGTCAAGACGAACCCTTATTGTGTTTACAAAGAGCCCGAGTGCTATAGTAGCTTGCGTTGCTGTGCCTCGCGCCTCGTGCATACTCGATGCTGCGGCGAAGCCAGGGCCCCATACATGCATGCAAATAGTACCGCGCTGCGACTGCGAGCTAGCTGCCCGGACAACTTACAACGGTGCGGTGCAGTAACAAAGCTTGGTCTTAGCTCAGTCCAGTTCCCGAGGTGGAGACAGCAGTAGCACTATTTATTTGCTCCTGTAAGTTCCTTGTAAAATAACCGAAGTTTAAATTCTGCATTTTATCTGTATTCATTTATTACTGAGAGAATCGTCGGAGTTTGCGGTGAGTCCTCAAGTCGTGGAGATTGAGGTTTTAACGTAGCAGATGCAGTCTTGTGCGGATTGCGGTTGTTTTGTATGTCGCGGTAACAATGAGATGAAAATGAAACAATTTAATGAAAGATCTCTTTACCCATGTCTTGGATAACGAAAACAGCATCAAAAAACAACAACGACGGCATTTAATTTTCAATCGCAAACATGATTTATGCATGTAAATCAGTGGATACCCAAGCACCAAATGGTTATGAAATGGATTTATTTATCTGAAGTACCAAATTCTGTGCGATGTTCGTAATTGCTTATTGAATAATTTCGTCTGGCCTGGAGTACCTTGGATAACACAGAAACACTTTTTCCATCTTGGCTTTACGTCAGGAATTAAAACATCCAGCTTCAGTAAGGTAAGCTTTCAGCCCTTTAGTGGCAATTTTCAAACTTTGTTCTAATCGACCTGATTTTCGTCTGCTGAATCATAGGCGCAACGACGTAGAGTACAAAATGCGCGTGTGCCCGTCGTGTGTGTTAGCAACCCTCCGTTTGGCCGAAAGTTCGGGCGTCCGACTTGTCGCGAGTACCGTTAGGACGGCTGGTGGTTAAACATCACTTCTCTTTGTCGATGAATTCGGTAGTCATCACCGGCATTTAAAAAATCGTCTTTTGAAATGCCCGTGATGAACTCACCGCATTCATCGACAAAGAGAAGTGATGTTTAACCACACGAGCCGTTCCTAGGCCGGGGTACTCGCGACAAGTCGGTCACGCCCGAAACTTTCGGCCAAACGGAGGGTTGCCTAAATAACACGACGGCACGTTGCCTGACAAGCGAGCGGTCGACATTTTGTGCCCTCTACGTCGTTGCGCCCTAGGATTTCAGCCACGACAGAAATCAGTCCGATAGAACAAAAGTTTGAAAATTCCACTAAAAGGGCTGAAAGCTTAACCTTACTGAAGCTTGATGTTTTAATTCCTTGACGTAAAACCAAGAATGGAAAAAGTTGTTTTCTTGTTTCAGTTACTTCGCAGGCCAGACGAATTTTCAATAAGCAATTACGAACATCGCACAGATTTGGTACTTCAGAATAAATAAACCATTCATAACCATTGTGCTTGGTATTCAGCTGATTTACATGCAATAAATCATGTTGCGAGATTTGAAAATTAAATAAGCCGTCGTTGTTGTTTTTGAGCGTTTTCGTATATCCAAGACATGGGGTAAAGAAGATCTCATTAAATTGTTTAATTTTCATGCTCATTGTTACCGCGACAACAAAAGCAACCGCAATCTCGCACCAAGACTGCATTCTGCCTACCGTTAAAAACCTCAAATCCCACGACTTGAGGACGTCCCCGCAAGACTCGCGACGATCTCTCAGTAATAAATGAATACAGAAAAGATGCAGAATGTTAAAACTTCTGGTTAATGTTTACAATGAACTTACAGGAGCAATAAATAGTGTCTATCTGGCTGTCTCCACCTCGAGATCTGGACCTGAGCTAAGACCAGCTTTGTTACTGCAAGCCGCACGCGTGTAAGTTTCCGGCACTAGCTCGCAGACGGACTAGTAATCATGCATGATCGATGGGCTCGGCTGCTATCGCGCCAGCATCGAGTATGCACGAGCTGCGTAGGCACAAGCAACGCACAGCCTACTAGCACTCGGCCATCTTTTGTAACCACAATAGGGTTCGTCTTGACAGCGATAGAGTTATTCGACTCAGCAGCCACACAGGAACGCACACGCTGCATATGCGTATATCTTTGACTAACATCGAGTCTCAATGGCGGTAAAAATTTAGTATTCTCGTTTCGTTCTCTTTTAATATTGATTAGGCCTTTCAATTGTCAGTACATTTTTCAGCGCTATGTTGCAGGCGCAGATAATAAGGTAAATATTTCTAAATCAACTCCCCCAAAAGCCAGATTTCAAAGTCTTTTTTTCTTCAAATATTTGTAAACTCGTTGTAAAAGGATAATGGTAATATTTGGGCGCGGCCGAAATGCCTCAATTCACTGTAATAGTTGGTTTGCTATGGCTACACATATATAGCTAGTGGAGTGCTTTTTTTAGGTTGAAATACATATTAATACAAACCATAGGCTAACATTTGTGGAGCTTCATTTATAAAATTGTTAAACTGTGATATCTGAGCTAAATAAGTTAACGCTTAAATAGGACAGCATCATGCATTAAAATACAACAAGTTTTGAAGTATTGCTTGCCAAAATGCATTAAAGTCAGCCAATAGAATTTCCAACTGTGTGTGAGTAATACAAATAGCTTAGATCTACACAGGTAAATTATAGAATGAGAATGAGTCACGGCGAGATCCGTTGAACCTGAGAGATCGTATTTTTCACTTTTTTTAAAAGCGAACTAAATATAATCATTTTTGAAATACGATAATTACATTTTCAGACCTTATGAAAGCACACTATAGAGCACATGAGGATGAGCTCACATTATTTCAAACTTTTACCAGTCAACTTAATCTTGAACATTATATTGATGACGTACTTCCAACCCTTCTGGCTCCCTTGTAACCCAGTACTGTACTGCCTTAAACACGATGATTTCCGGGTACAATATTTCCCTCTTTCACACTACATAGCCCAGTATGGCTATTGAAATTTGTTTCTCGTTTCTGACAGACGTTTTCTTCACATGACATTGCTTCATAAAATTGTGTGTCTATAGCCATCGGCATCTCAACATCGAACTTGCTGAATAAGCCGTCAAGACATTCAAGTGGCATTGTCACGTTAGATATGCAAATGCAAAGTGCGAGTAATCATGAAAAGTTGGTTATTCAAGAAATGATGATAAAATTAACTCACTATTTTGTGTTTACCTACTCATCATGTTTATCTTCCTTGTGTGTGTCAGGTTGTGTATGTGCTGTTTGTATATGTTTGTGTCATTGTCTATGTATGAATTATGGTTGCTAATATGTCAGTAGCGTTCGCAGTGCCTAGTGTGTGGTGTGTTGTGTAGTGTGTGATGTGTGTTGTGGATGAATCGATGTGTGTTGTGTGTTGTTGTGTGTGTGTGTTGTGTGATGTGTGTATGTGTGTGCGTGTGTGTTTGCGCGCGCGCGTGCTTCGATTTCCACCTCATGTGTTACTGGGTAGCAAACGGATTCTACATGTAATAAAATAATGAGTTCAGCCACCTCGAGTTATATATGTCCATGGCTGTTACTAATTGTTACTATAGATTATTTTGCACGAACTGCAATTACTCACTTAAAAATCCAATTGTTGTATAATGAATGGTCATTAGCGTGCATAGAAGCATCGTAAATTCAACTTCGCGCTTACATATTCTTTTTAATCTGAAAACACTATATAAATATGGTTGAATCGACAATTTCACAAAATATGTGAGGCGTTTCTCGTCTTAGTTCAACCATTAATACCAGACAATTTATGTTTAGATATGATGATATATGTGTATTTCAGCAAATACTAATCCTCGCTGTAGACTGCAGCTAATTAAAAATAAATGCGCAATTACCATTTTCCTGAATGCATGATCATGTCGGAGTGCAGGGCAAGTCGGAGCTCAAGTGCCTGAGTAACTGTTTTCCCAATTCGCGCCAAAAAAACAAATTAACATAAAATTGCGTATTTTAACTCATTGCTTATGTTTCGAACTGTTAATTATTGAACCTAAATCATAATTTATTTATTTACTTATTTGTTTTTCATTTTTTGTGTGCTTATTAATTATGTTTTATTTACTTTTTATTATTCTTTCATTCATATTTTCAATTTCAATATATTTCCATATTCTCGAACAAATACACATAAAAGGAAGGAATAACCAATCATAGTCATTCTTTAATTGTACCAAAGTACGATAGTGATGCAAAGGTAATTGTGTATTCATGCACACAGAAATATGAATAGGACCTATATAAAAGCAAGCTTTAAGTCACAATTGTGGTACGGAAATAAACAAGTTGACCAGACCAAAATAAACAAGCAAACATAATAGCGTAGTTATAATTCAAAAGAAAACACCACAACCACTTGTTCCAGATAATTGTTGACAACAAGAAAAAATATGCGTTTTGAGTTATTTGTGCTGTATGGAGTGGGTAATGCAATTGCAAAAACACACACAGCAGGTCAATCAGAAAAAGCTACACATTTTTTCTTATATTTCAGCTGCACCCACCCATTTCCAAATCTTTTGACAACCAATGAGTTGATCAGATTTTTATGTGCCCTTATTACAACAAAAGTTGTCGATAACCAAATCGAAAGTATATGGCTGCCCGTCATGTAACAAACTAATGTAATCCAAGTTGCATTTTTAATATTGAAAATGTATTCATCCATGTAGACACAGACAAAATACTTAGCTCGGGCAGAGAAATATCACTGCCAGATCAGTGTGTCTCAAAAAAAGTGATCCCAGATCGGAGAGAAAGATGTAAGGTGTTTAATTTTCTCAAAAGGATATAGGTGTATTTGTATCATTAATATGTGAGAATTAAATTTCTTGCTCGATATAACTTAATCCCATTTAATCTATTTTTATAAATTCACAAAGTTATGATTTACTTATCGTGCAGCAAATCAACGTTTGTCACACGTTGTGTATTCGTCATAATGACAACTGAATTGTTGTTTACAGGAACCAGAAAAAGGTGAATTAAATAAATCAATTAAAAAAAACAAATGAATTTTTCCTTTCAATATGTTTTATTAATGATTATCTAAGCAAATGAAAAAATTAAATACAAAATAACCTTATCGGCATTGAAGTGATATTACACCATTGTCTTCTGTTTTGCCAAGACTGCATTCAACATGACATCATGATGATCTGCACATCTCATTCATTTTGCGGCATTTTGTCAAGTTATTGTACCCACTTTGCTACTAAAACTAATAGGAAATCAAAATGTACAACCTTGGAAAATCTGATCTTTCAGCTTAAATGAACGAATAACGCATGTTAACTTTTCATCGCTCTCAGTGTGTTTTCTTTGTTAAACCAATATTACAGAACCTGCTCAGTTAAGGCTATAGCGGATACAGAAAACTGGACAAATCGCAATTTTCGATCATTAGCCAGAAAATTATCTCAGGATTGACACAACCAAATAAAATATAATATAAATTGTATTTGAATGTATTTTCTTTTAAGTTTTATAACAATACCCAAACATAACTAAGGTGTAGCATGATTTTCATGTATGAAAAAAAAATAAGTTTCACGTGGACGCATTTGTTTTTAGACAGAGTGAAAGAAGTAAAAGTGAATGGACGTTAACCTGAGTTCTCTGAAACAGTGAGTGAGCGAGACGGTCAAGCCATAACTCGTGCAAATTGCCAGCTCTCCTATTGGGTATAAACAACAGCTGAGCGACGCGCTCGGGCCTACCATACATTCCACTATTGTGTTCTAACACATATTTCGAACAAACAATTGCTGTGTAGACGTCACATTTCGGACTCTGACGTGAAACACACGAGGAGAACAGCACGACAAAAATGATCGAAAAGTTGATATTTCGAAACATTCCCTGTAAATTGATACTTGATGAATGTTGTTCATTGTCAATATTGAAATGTGTAATTTGTTATTCAGTTTGTTCTGTAAGTCATTCTGTAC
>JZLH01S0340810.1:52741-68701 GCA_001188425.1 Eucidaris tribuloides
GGGAATGCGTATATACAGTAATTATATTTTAGAATCAATTTTGAGAAATTATTTTGCGGTAGTTGGAGATTAATTATTAAATGGCAGCTTAGTTAATGAATTTAAAATAGATCAAAGTGAGTTCATCATGTTTACACGTTGCAAAAAGGGCTCGTGAACTTCACGCTTTTGTTTTGGTAGTGTTAAACGGATCTGCGTCAACTTAAAATGAAATGACATAGTAGGGAGTCGCCCAAAATCCTACAAGAACTAAACCATTTTTTTATATTTCCCTGGATGAAATATTAGGGAGACACTTCCATTGAGAGTTTTGATGATAAAAAATTGTGCCTCAAATATGGGTTTTTAGGAGACAAATTGAGTTAAGGAGACACAAAAAGTCACCTTAAAGAAAATTGTCTCTTCAATATACCGAATATTACGACTGTCTGTCTAGATAATGCGGAATCTATAGGCATGTATATTATCAGTTTCATTGGCCGAAATATTCCTCCACATTGCCATGTTTGGTCTTGAATTTGTTTCATGGTAGAGAAAAAAAAGAAAGCAAAGACCACGCCCATGACAAAACTGATTTGAACATGACCCTGATAGAAAGTAGCTTTCTGTTGGTAGATTTCATGACAAATGGGGACTATTTTGTATTTGACTGATAAAACTTTAAGAAAATATACACCTGGAACTGTGTTCTTCATTAGTTTTATCCCCTATTGCACATTATCCGATCCTGCTATTTAACTTCAACAGTGGTTTACTATAGTTGCTGTGCGTGTGGTATAAAGCTTTCTTGAATTTAATGTGATCAATTATGGAAATCCTTCGATAATAATTTAGAAAGACGGAATGGATAGGTAATCATATGAAGTTCCATGTAATAGACCTTCCAACCATTCTGAATTTGTAGGAAAGAATCTGAATTCTGACGATTCGCGGCTCTTGTTTCGACATGGTTTTCCTATTTTTCTTGATAATTTTACTACACATTCCTATGGGAAATGCTGTTTCTTTCCTATTTTTGAGCAAAATCATTCCTATTTTTCAGACAGAAAGGTTGAGAGGTCTGCATATTAGTACTATTAGTACTACTGCATATACCGTTTGAATATAGAATTTGTGCAATGTAAATGTATGTTTGCATTATCATTATCGTTTTACGTGCTTTAGCAAACACATTTTAATTTCTATTTCGTGTAAGTGGTAAGGCATAACCGTATCCGACACACTTGCCCAGAACAAGTAGTTTTTAGTGAAATGAACAAGCGCTAAATGTTTCATTCAACAACATTCAGTTACTTATGTTGGCGTGAAATATCGCTACATTTTGACGCATCGGCAAATGAACCGTCGCTGTTTTTCTTGCATACAGTAATATCGAATATATGATAACGTACCATCAGTCACCGTCTCAACATGCATCCAAGAGTCGGGTTGAATTGACGTGTTTGGTTTAAAGGGATACATCACCGCTAGTGTGGTTAAATTGAAGAAGTAATGTATACATTTCGTGTCGGAGAATACATTTGTACAAGAAATACAAAACTGGTCTGTATGTTTATTTCGAATGCGATAACGTCGTAAGTTTTGCTAAATACATTTTTCAAATGTGGATAATCAGCAATTGTATGAGGAGTAGAGCACTCATTGACGTAAAAGTCTCATAGACTTGCCTTGCTATGACATGCCCCCTGAATACATGAAGAAGAGAAGAGAGTCCACAACACTAAACAAAACGAAAAACAAAAACAAAAAAATCAATGTTTCAAAATAATTATACTTTTTCCCCTCGTGAATGCGCTTTTAAGCAATAGTAATTTGCCATTTTCTAATTCGTTGACGACTTTGAAATTTACTGGTCTTAAAACAACATTGAATACAAAAAGTTTACTTTTCATGTAGCAATTTTACCACGATTTTTTCCAATATTTATAATTATATTTAGTATTATTTATTTTTTTCATCAGGGTTATACTTTCTTGAATCTAGTGAATACAAGTTTCTAAGATTAAAAAAGGGCTTTTTCTGAAACTGCACTTCGTCAGAGATATTTTGATATTTTTAAAATGGTTATACAGCTTCAACTTCGAGAAATACATAGGAGTGGTTAATTATCATAATATTCCAAATTTATCTGAAGTATTGTGCTTATACATGTGTACGTCTTTTCCCAGTTAGATTTCTGTTTTAAGATATGCCCTACACACTTCGACGGATTTGGAATCAAATTCTTAATTGGATGTTAGATCGATGTGAAACCTCTTACTGACGCAAACTGCCTGCCTGCCACAATGCATCGATGTTACAAAATGTCCTGTATTTTCTTTCAGAAATACAATTAAAGACATTGTTTATCAGTGCTTCCAATTAAAAAAGGAGCTGCATGGTCCTATACATCAATGTCTATAGTGTGGTGTAAAAATACAACCCTGAAAGTACAATAAATCATTGAGTGTTTGCTAAAAAGTTTAAATTTATGTGACTGGTTTTGCCATATACACTTTTCCCACAGACCGTAATGTTAAAGTAAACCATCCACGGCATTCAGTATAGATGTTTATTACCAATGTAATGTTTATTCGTGGATATTTTGATGACTCCATAATTGTCAAAACTTTTCTATTCGTGGCGGTTTAGTTGGTATCCTGTTGTCATTCCGAACGTTCTTTTTTCCGACGGTTCTTTGTTCCGAAGGATCAATACTATGCAATTTCTGATTAACAAACACATGTTTAGGAAAGTTGTGTATTCAGCACGTAATATTATGGCTCATTAGTAGAATGAGTTGTAATTGCATGTGATGTAAAATTGTATCTAATAACACACCTCTCACAATGTCTTGAAAAATATAAATGGAATCGTCGAAATTATTAGGCACGAGTTGAAATAATAATAAATTCTTTGGAAAATAGCTATTGACTACAGGAAACTTCACAACAAAAAATTAGGCTATGTTTTATCCAACAGAATGAAATTAATAAAGCAAGAATTTTAGATGTCCTTTGGGTCATTCTGTATTAAAGTTTTCGGGGAACTCAACCAGCTTCAATACTAGTATATGAAAACAGCAAATAAGAAATTGTTTCGTTACCTGTGTAACAGCTGGATAAATGACCCTAGAATAGACGGTGGATGTTGCTCTCACTCCTCTGGATTTTGACACTAAAACATTGCTGTTACCAATAAAAAAAAATGTGAAGCGATGAGCTTGATTTTAAGGACTGATATGGTGACGGGAATTTTACGTACGTTAATGAGTTTCCGAATTATATTTGTGTCGATGAGACATAAGGGATTATTGAGGTGAAGATATTGAGATTTTTCGATGTCAACAGGCGGCAAATTAATAATTGTAGCAAGACCCTCTCCGGTGTGTAAGTCTTTGCAGTGGTTAGTGACATATATTGACAAATGTATATTCTTCCACAGGACAGATGCGCATCAAGTAGAATATGTACTGCATTCATAAATTACCAATATTGTGCATACGTGAACTAACGTGGGTTATCTTTACACAGCGTTCAACGGGTTCATGAAGGGTGATACGCCATTATACATTCAATCATTAAAATTTAATGGAGAAGTTTGCTTGAGATGATAAAATCACTTAAAAATCTAAATTATCTACACCCCATCCAACCGTGGTCCGTGAAATTGTGAGATTGTCGTAGAAAAGTATTACGTTCCAGCCAATAAGTATAGACCAATACAAGTATGAATAATACAATTTTTCCAGACACCTTTATACCCGACGGATGCCATCCAAGCTAACCGTTGGGTCCCTGTGATGTATTGCTTTCTGGTAAACATGTCATTGCGTAAATAAATTCCACATCACATTTATAAATAGATTGTCCAATTTATCTGGAACCCTTCATGTTCCAAACTAATGAAGTCCAGATTACCTGGCTGTTTATCGGCTCTTGAATACGAAAACACAGAGTTTAACTTCCGTTAATTTGTGAAATCGAGACGCAAATTTCTTATATGGAAATAAAATTATGAATCGAAAAATATATGACACATGTCTGAATGTCAAATTTGAATAGGGGAAGTTTATGTCATGAAATTTTGCATGTGAAGGGAGAAAAGAACTACGTATAAAAAGGTTGCGCAGTAACCTTGTAATCTACAGACAAGATACAGAAACTGACGTAGACACACATAGTTCCACTGTGAAACAAACTTACATAGAAACAGCATTATGATTAACAAAATTGTCTGAAGATGCCGAAAAGGGGGTAGCAATCGTTCAGTTACGCTCAACTGACGGAAATATGGAAAGTGGCTTGCGTAACTGTGTGTGGAAAGTGCCACTTAATCATTCGAAAGGACCCTCCTAGCGCATACAAAATGTGCGCTTGGCGTACCTGCAAAATGTTTGCTTTGTGGAGAAGTATGCCGCTTCGTTTCAGTATGCGAGCTGGAAAATACTATGCATCATTTGCAATAACCATGTAGGTCCATGCAATAACCAAGAAAGAGCCATCTGAGGAAACAGTTCTCTCTCCGTCTCTTAAGCTAAGTGACCAGTTCACCATTTAAGGAATAGATGAAGAAGAGAGTTAGTTTGACCGCATTTCCCAGATTGATCCCTAAAATTGTCGCTCCATGTCGAACAAAATCTGCGGAAAATGATTGAAATTCATTTTTAATTTACTTCCTAAATGGTGACTGAAAATTGTCTTTTAAGATTTAAGGGTATACCTGAAAACCAATCTTTGATTACTTAAAGAAGTCGAGAAAGACAGAGAATGTACATGAACAAAGCAGGCTAAATAATTTATTTCATTCGTAGGAAATTTCAAAGACAAGTTAAAGACAAGAGGAGGGCATTTGATGGAGATTGAAGGATATGGTTTCCATTTTAATGCAGTGTGAAACTTCGATCATTCGATATTTTTCTTTGGTTTATTTGCCTTTGCAAGTAACTGGAATCGTCTGTCCGTGTAGACGTCTTTTCAAAAGGACATGGATGCGACTATGTATGCAGTCCCTTCTGGCAAATTTCTGTTTCCTCTGTCTGTAATCAGTGTGCGTGTCTCTAGGTTTCGAAATAGATATGTTCTATTTCGATAGTCAACTGAGATCGGTTCTGTTCCACCAAATGGATCACAGGCATTGTTATACTTGGAATGAAATGTTTAGGATGTTCCAGAAGTCACGAAAGTAGCATCTGTCCCTCTAAGAAAAAAAGTTCGTTTCAGAACCATTTTAGCAAAATCATTTGTAGACTGTGCTAGTGATCACCTTTTGGACCAACAAATTGTTCTTGGCACCACCATTTTGGACAAACTAGTGCTTATAGGAATTTTCCTACGTCAAAATTGCTTTAATAAACACCAACTGGTGGTGCTATATTGTGGCAAAATTGAGAACCTTTTGCTAACTCTGTTTTCTTAGAGTTTGTACTGTATTCTTTACGTCGGATGAAACACTGAGTTTTGTCAAAGCGGTGAACATTTGATAATACGAGATAACTAACCGACAACATGCCATGCTTTGTCGTGATGATGCCATACCTTTCCAAAGGAAGCAATCATCAAGGAACATTTTGCCAATCGCTGTATCCTTTTTGTTTCTACTGAAGTTATTAAAGACACTTTTGACATTGTGGAAGCCCTATTTAAAAAAATACTGTCAAACTGTCATATCTGACGCCCGTGATAGTGTGTAAATGGACAACAGTTGTGCTGTCTCTAGCAAAACATGTACAGATATATATCGGTACGTAAATTAATTTCCTTGGGATAAAAATTCTAAAACAGCAGTATATGGGACAAACCGGACTTGTCGCTCATGGTTTTCACTCTGTGAGAGAACTTAATGAGCGTTTTGGCTTCCAATTTTTTTCAGGTTGTCATTTTTTAGACCTTATCAAGACATTAGTAGTAGCATGGAGGATTATGTAAACTGGAAACGCTGTTAAACGATACCTTTAAGATGATCGCGGATTTCGTTCGAGGGTAGGGTCAGGATGTTAGGTTGTCCTCTCAGTCTATAGATCTGTTTGGTTCGGGTGCTGTTTTTTATGCTAATGTCTAACTGGGGGCTGCAAGCATGCATAACAAAACACTGACATCTCAATGCACCTGACTCATTACACAAACCTTTGAATTGTCTTTTCTTCTTGTTTTGGAAGCCCCCCGTTATGGCCGACATAAACTTCAGTGTTCTGAAACTGAATTGGTCTATTCCATATCATACGTGCAAAAAATTGTTCCCGGCAGAAGGGCGTAGACACCACAGACTTTGCACGGCGTTTACGATCTTGTGCGGGCACACATAGCTGTCCAATGTTTCAGTCAGCTCCTCGCTCAGCCACATCTGTTCACCAAAGACGGATGTGGTACGACCGGAGGAGCGGGAAGTCTGGGACACAGATCGACTGAAGACCACTCCGCCGCCATTGCCATGATTACGATGATTGTCGCTAATGGATACTTCGATCCAATGTGCTCCCGCTAATACCGACTAAATTGTGCGATTATGTATTCGGTGTGTGTTCAATATCGCGTTGCATTTGCTAACATTGTTATTGTTTGGAGGCCCAAATCGCCCGGAAAGATGCGTATTTTGACATCCTGTCCATGTTAATCGACGTTTATTATACGACGAACCTCCTAGTTTTAACTATTTATGTTGGACAGGACGAAGTAAACGAGGTTGAAATCATAGACGTAGACGCGGGGTACCTCACTTGTCGTGCCATGCATTGGCGTACTTACAGAGAGGAAAACCCCTCAAGGGTTAAAATAAGAGTGACTTTAATGTGCAAAAATTAACTAGGGTGTATTCATTTTTTTGTATACTGTGTGCTTATTTTTTAATTTAATGTAGCATTGTATTTGCAACAACTTACTCTTCTTGACTGCAATCATTGAACAAACAAAAATGGAGCAAATCTTCTCTGGTCAGCTCAACAACTTAGTGCCACACTGGTTTGTGCTCCAAGAAGATTGGTCAAAGTGCTGTTAAAACTCCCTCTAAACGAATCTAAATTCCATTTTACTGAAATGTGTGTTGAATGCCTCACACCTAAAAAAGATCTCCGTGTAAATATGAGTAAACCGTAATGTACGTAACATTTTGACCAATTTTCTTCGAGTGTGAGCACATCGTAATGGAACGTGTACTGCAAAACGGTAAATGATTTTCGATGATAAGATATTTATTGACGGAAAAAAATTATTTTTACCCCTCAATATATAACATGACCAGACATACATATCAGAGAGATGCGTTCTTCTTGCTTTATTGTCTCATGTGACAAAATGGCAGTGTTTTTTCACACAATGTCCATATTGTTGCAAGAATTCAACTCCAGTGAAGACATATTCGTAAATTTAGTCGTGTAAGGTCCATGAAAGTACATGCAGCATGAAGTATCGAGAGTTATATTTTAATGGGAGGTAACCATGGTGATAAAAAATCCAATTGAGCCGCGCGACCATACCTTATGAAATATTCTATGTGAACTACAAATCACCTCCTAGATAGACCTACATATACTTTGTGTGTTTTTTTGTATTGGTGTGAAAAAAGGAGTTATGAGGTGAATGGTACTTTATTTTTATGTTATCGTGTTATGGGCAAACATGATATTGACTTTACTTTTCAAGTACATCTTGTGTAACTCTACTGATGTTAAACTATGAATATAAACAAAAACGATGCCTAATAATCTGATAGATCGAGCGATATTGATTGCACATGTATAGTCCTTCACTTAATTGTGTAGTTGATTCCAAAACCAATAATTCCTGTCATATATTCATAAACGTTTAAATATCTCATCAGATTGGTCATGTTTTTATAATTAGCGTACATTTCAATTCGCTAACTTGACAACAAAGTAAAGGGCGTTGTTGTTGCACTCGCCATGTTTATTTCTGTTGTATATGAAGTGTAAAGAGATGATTATAGTTTGAAGTGAAAAGCGAAGTGAAGACTGGGAGAACATTTTGTAACAACTATTATATTGCTTGTATTTCCACAGTTTCTGTTTGGTCTGGAAACGGATACTTTGAAGTAACTTTCAGATAGATGTCCATCTACTTCGTGTCTGCTGTATTGGCGTGAAATGAAAAGAATTATGAGGTAAATATTACTTGATATATATATGTATTTTTTATTATATGGAGTCGTTTTCGAACTTGGACTCTACACGCCAAGTCTATTTCGTATATGAAAAATTATGTCACCGTTGCTGTGTTCAAAACCGATTACCTACAATGAAAAACGGACGATTTTGGTTAACCTTTAAACAATATTTGAAAAGCCTTTTCCTGGGAAAAAAAATAGTGTTATTTCCTGAAATATTAGTGACGCTATTGTTCTAGGTTAAGTATCATTTGTTTTTCAACCGTTGCTTACTCGTCAAATATTTGGATAACAAGGAAAATACTTTAACTCTGTCACCATATCAACGTCTCCGTACAGATACTTTCTGTAAAGCAGCAAATGGCATAAACGGTTAGCTGAATCTTAAAAAGCTCAAAACGGTTTTGCGTATTTATGGTCGGTTAGTGGTCGGTTAACCCATTCGATCAAATACATACTAGCAGCTTAAATACAAGAATGCTCTACTATTCGATACGGGTATAGCTGTTTGGAACTTTGGACTAGTGTATTAATCTTGCAGTAATTTGCATTTGTTTCAGAAAAAAATAACAACCCTCAGTTTATATTCAATATTTGTTTTATTTTCTCAAATTGTGACGGTTCCACAAAAGGGGGACATTTTAATTTGCCGGATTTACAAGAAATGAAGGCCGATGTTACTGCACTTTCTCCTTTTGTTTACTGTTGTAAATGAAGTTATAGAGAGACCGTTGTAGTTGAATCGAAAAGTGAAGTGAAATTACGAACAAAAGACTGAAAAAATAGTCTAGGCCCAGTGTTTTGATTGTGTTTACACTGTTTCTGTTTTGTCTGTAATCGGATATTTATAAATAGTACTTCTCACGGAACACAAGCCATTTTAAACTGGATGTTATTTTGAAACCATTTTCTTTCTGACTATCATTCAAATAATTTCAAAAGCGGATTTGGGTTTGTTTTCTTTCAACTACCATTTATTTGTCATTTTTTGATAATACTCATCATTAGAATGGACCGAACTTGTGTAAAAATACTTACGTCTAATGGATTAAGGCATTTCCTTAAGTTATATAAACAAATTGAAGAATTAATCCCAAGGTATTATTGTTTGAGATCGCTATTGGTCAAAATGATCTACCAAACCTTAATGTTCTGCTTGTAGCCGTACTATAGATGTATTGTCAATAATGCATGCAGAATGGTTATTGTTTGTTGAGATAATACAATTTTATGCTTTTCTATTACGAATATACTCCAGTAATTTGTAGAGGGTTGAGGTGGTCATTGTGGTAACAATGGTCATGTTTTCTTGACGGTGGTAGTGACAGTGGTAGAAGTAGCGGTGATTGATAAAAACAATTGCCGTAGCAGCAAAGTTTGTAGTGGAGTTATTGTGTATTTTGAACTTTAGAAAATTATATTCGGCTCAATAAGCGGGTCTACAAGCATGCAGTCATAATTATTTATGCAACACATTCGATGCAGGCTTGCAGGGTACTTCATCAAGTCACAACTTTTGGGGCACTTGCCCAATCGGGCTTGTGAATTTTCAAGCACTTGAAAAATGCTTGCTGGAATAGATATTTTTCTTGCCCGAAAGAATAATAGAATAAATAGAAATATCTGTTTAGCTTTCTCTTTTACACCCACCCACACACACGAACACACGCACCTACACAGACGCACAGACGCACACACACACACACACACACACACACACACACACACACACACACACACACACACACACACACACACACTCTCTCTCTCTCTCTCTCTCTCACACACACACACACACACACACACACACACACACACACACACACTCTCTCTCTCTCTCTCTCTCATCGATATGCATTACCATCAACAACATTAACGTCATAAAGCAAGTAGGCCTAAAACAAAGAAGTGTTATTGCTTTATCGATTCTGCTCATTTTTTCTTCGATAAGAAAGTGCATAAATATAGAGTCATAATAACACACAGGCCATGTGATCGTGAAAGCAAACACTGCCTACACTAAATAGCAACGAAATGGAATATTGAACGATTATTTAGACCGCACGTTATTCTGTGGAGTTGACCTGTTGTTCGCAAGATTTATATCCGCGGCGTACTCCACGGGGTTACCGATGGCTAGCCGTTCGCCGCTCCCTCGCCCCGTCACAATCAACTCACACGTTATTCTGCCTGTGCAGTAATCCGATGAACTCACTTCAACTTGCTCGAGGAGATTTGTTTCACGGTTTCGTTAGGGTCACCCCTTGCACACACACACACACACACACACGGGGTATGGGGTCAGCATATGCAAAATTCATTGGCCTTCGAGCTTTGATGATCAAATACACCCGAGTTGGTTGCATACCGCGCGTCAAGCCATTAAACAACGTCACCGAATGCATGCAATTAAAACTAAAAATATAGGCCTATATGGTGACAGTGTCCGCACGAACGGTCAAAAGTATGACAATTTGATTTTATTCCCAATTCAGAAATTTTCTACACGTGTCAATTTTGTTTTGAAAATGTAATCATATTTGATAATTATATGAAAAGGGTCAATGTTATACGTTATATAAATATATGCAGAAGGATGCCTCCCTCACAACTCCGTGGTAACAAGTATTTCAGTTCCTTTCTGTTGTGCCGTTACGAATTCGTTTTGTTTGGAAAGTGTGATCACAATATTTGACAATTGATATGAATAAAGGTCAACGTTAAACTCTTTTAAAAATTCGTCCCAGTATGCAATCATAACAAAAAGACAACACACTTCTGCCAAGATGGTATTCACAAAAGCATATAGTATATACTGTCTACATAATATATAAATAAATAAATAAATAAATAAATATATAATATGTGTTGTGTGTTGTGGTGTGTGTGTGGTTGTGTGTGTGTGTGTGTGTGTGTGTGCGTGTGTGTGCGTTTGTGGATGTATGTGTATGTGTATGTGTGTATGTATATGTATGTACATGTATGCGTGTTATTGCCAATGTAAACCAAGCCTCAAATCCTCACCATCTTGTGGTTGGGACACTGGTACACACCCGAGTCACACTTTACCCGTCGAGGTCAGCGGTGTCCGCAGCGAGTTCAAGTCCAAATCCACGGGGACGAAAAGGGCACGGCCCCGTCCTTTCTCGCAGACAAACCCGAAACTATGTATACATACATGGGTCTCGAGTATACGAAAAGAAATCTGTGTATAATGAGGTTTGGTTTTAGCGTAGAATGGCTCGAGGGCATTACTCTTTTTTTTTTGTATTTTACAGCTTTCATATATAAGTATCCGAATATTTCGATGGATATTCAGCGTAGCAAGGACAATGTATACTGTTATAATTTAAATGCACTAGAAATAAACAGTTTTTTCTCTGTTGTTTTTCATGAGTGATAATTTAGATATAAAATAAAATGGAGAAGAAACATCTTCACTTGTGAAAACAACCAAGGAAAAACTTGGAAAGTAGCGTTCTTCATTTGCAAAGATGCACACGCACGCGCGCGCGCGCACACACACACACATACATACACATGCGTACAGACACAACTAAACAATAAACAAAATATGAAGATAGCGTTCTCAAATAGCACAAGTGAAAAAAACGTATTTTCATCGGTAAAAAAAAGCACGTCGCACTTGATTCCTTTTCTGTCGGATCAACCTAACTGACTGAGATATTGTAAACTTGAGTTATTTCCGGTAGGAGTGCGTGCATTGTTTGGAATTTCCATGAAACTGTTGAGGTTACTAATACAAACATTCCAATATTTGATATCTGATTTAAGTCATTTAAATCCTAATTTATACTTACCTATTAAAAAAGTGTTGGAAAAGTTTGAATTATTTACATAAAACAAATAAGCTTTATAGCTAGTGCCATGTGTTAGATTGGTTTTAATGCTGGCAAAAAAACCCCACACGATTCCACAGAGATGATGTACTTTGTGATTGCTCTGGCCAAATTTAATTAACTTTGACAGTTTCGTTTATATTCCTCACCTATGAAATATGTAACATACAAGTCATTAAAAATGAATGTTTGTGTCACATTTTGAAATATGTAACAATGCTTGAAACAATGCCTAAGCTTGTAAAATATATATGCAAGCATAACAATATGAAATTGTTCAACGTGGTTTGTGTGAATCTTACGTCAATATTTTGCGTTATTGTGGTACAGTGTATTCGTTGAAACACGATTATTCTGATCTGTATTTAGCGAATCCAATTTGCATAAAGTATTTCAGATAAAACAAATTTCAAAAGTGCATTAGATGCCTGTGGAATAGATACAAAGTATTGTTTAAGTCAAGGCGCCAGTTGTGTGACATAAGAGACATTCCGATACCTAACTTATTGCAAGTGATATCTGCTATACCACGTTTGTAATCAAGCCTTGCCGTTGTAAAGCGATACTACTGCGCATTTTGTTTAAAATATTTTCATTTTATCCCGTTTGTGATGTTTAGGATGTCAAAAATCAATTGTATCATTTTAATTTGATGATCGGATTAAAAGACATTTTACCACTGTTCGAAGATTTGGATTTTGTTCTAATATTTCCGCCACAAGATAATCATCTCAATCTTGAATAGTTCGAGTCCATACATCCCAATCACTGCTGTGTTGTTGTTATTATGAGTTAAAAATACTTCATTTGACAAAATTGTGTGATTTATTTATGTAATTTTATTTCTCTTTTTTCCATTCTATTCTTTGAATAAATTAAAATAAATCCTATCTTAAAGGTCCACTGTCAGCCACAGATTTTTTTTCTTTCAAACGCAGTCTATAGGACCGGTATCAATATAAATTTAGTCATTAGCTATGCATTTTTGCAATAACACGGATACAGGGCAAAATACAAAACAAAACAAAACAAAAACAATTGCATTATCTTATCTTGCAACTAAGCAGGGTTGGCATATTTCCCGATCAGAATCTTATTTCCACCCACTCTGTCCGGGAAATATAAATTTCTCCTATTGACTTTTACATGAGAAAGCATTTAATTATCGGATGGTGTCCGGGAAATATGACAAAAAAGGGAAATATGCACACCTTGCAGCTTGTGGGGGAAATTTATGCCCCTTTAGATCATTTTTTTTCCTGAAATACAACACCGTTCCATTTTGCCTGTAAATTGTCAACCTTTAACGTAGAGGTACACTTTATGGGGATTTATTGATTTGCACGCCAAACTTGCAGACCTTATGATACATATAGCGGGAAAAAATAGGAATGGAGTTACTAAACACTGTTAACCTTAAAGCTTTATTCTACAGACAGTCGTGAATATAACACTATCATGGAAAAAAAAAAGAGGGTGGCGAAATGCGACGATGCCTCAGCGAAATGTTAATAATAATAAAAATAATAATAATAATAATAATAATAATAATAATAATAATAATAATAATAATAATAATAATAATAATAATATAATAATAAAAGAAGAAGAAGAAGAATGATAATAATAAATTCTATTTATATAGCGCTTTTCATAACAAACATACATCAAAGCGCTTTACAATTATATAGTAATTAAACAAAACTTGATGACAAACAAAACTGAAGATATTAAACATAAGATACAAAGTATAATAACAATTTAAGAACTATGTTGAATTTACCTTCTCCATCAGATGTGTTTGTAATTTTGACCTGAACAAAGTAATATCAGTGATCCAACGAATTGAGGCTGGGTGAGAATTCCACAAGCGTGGGGCAGAGCATGAAAAGGACCTATCATCAAAATATTTTGTAATAATTCGTGTTTTTTTTATCGTCAAATTTCATTTGAATTTCATTAAAAGTAACGCAGTACAGCGCTTTTCCTGCTTATGTCACAACGACCATGTGCCGGAAGGAATTCTTTATCAGAATATCTTGTCAGCATAACTTATAACGTAGCTGACAAAACCCAGTATGCGATATGCGACTCGTTATTGGTTAATGTGCTGAAGGCTTGTCACTTTTGCATTTTAAATAGCGTGGGTATAATTATGGTCGTAAGCTTTTTCATGTATTGGAAGTCATACATTAACCTATTTACAAGCGCCATGAATATTTGACATTAAAAATGACCGGTCAACTGCTTCTACACCTCCGCCATGTATTGTATTTAAAAATTAATGTATGGCCGTAAATATGTAACATTCGGTTTGCTAAAAGTAATTAATTTTTATTAACTCCCACGAGGCGGCGCCACTGATACTTGTAATTGAAACTGATGGACAAGCTGTGAAGTTGTTCGAAGATGGCTGTCCATTACGTTGGATGGACATTGACTTGATATCAACGACTGTACTGGCTGTAGAGTAGACTAGGGCATTGTCAGTGTTATAGGTGAAATGCCACTCTTGTAATAATCTGTAAAGGTATAGTGATATTGATTTTCAGAGGTGATAAAAGAATCTAAATAGGTGTCAACTAGAAGTATGGCAATCGAAGAATAACGTTTGTAGGCTTTTATTGTAGATGGTACATTGTGTAATTTGTGGTCTTACGTTCATGTAATATCGATACCCGACGGTCAATTCAACGGTCCATATACGTACAATGGTTCATATACGCCAGTCCAGAGCAAAGACGTAGCGCTTTAGTATCTTTGGTGCAGAGTATGTAGTATGGCCTATGCAGGTTATTTATTATTCTTATCCATATTTTATGGCCTACATCTAACATTCTGTAGTACAACACAAATACATTTTGGGGATAATATGATAGCTGATAAAACTGTGAGCTATGCTGTGATTTAGTATACGAACATTCGCTTTATAGACAATTTCACATGTGGCTTTAGAGGGTAAAATCCATGCATTTATTATACGCAAGAAAATAAGAGAACAAAGTAGAAGTAAACATTAATTTTGTTTGAATGATGTGGCTAAACCGTTGAAAATTCATGATTTTCGAAAGTTTACTTTAATACTTGTCTGGGTGATTTTTTTAATGACGTTTTTTTTTTCAGTTTTTGTGATGATAGCCATGGACATAATTCCATTGTTTTTTCAAAGACAGAAATTTGCTAAAAGTGATGTATATGAGCGTTCCCCGTAAATAAAGATTGAAGGATGAATTATACTCATTATCGGACACATTGATCAAAAAAAAATCATAATTTTTCTATTATATATTGTCTTGTATTCAATATAATTCGGATAATTTCTTATAGAATCCATTCCCATTTACTATATGCTTCAGCATTAATTGCATCATCGCAGGCGATACGGCTTTCATAATCTAACACAGTGCTATTTTACTCCCTTCTATTGACAAATATGACGATTTTATTTTACATAATAATTTTCTATAGAAGCACCTATTTGCTACTAATGATTGCCATTAAATACCGGTGACTGTACGTAGATGAAGAATAGAACACTATTCGGACAGCTATTGCGTGATCACAGTACAGATTGTTGTAAGACATGTATTTCAATACGATATTATATTATAGTTTTCGAATTATTGATGTGTATTACACTAAATTGTGTTGACGTGTAACAATTCGGCACACACACCACACGCACACAGTCCCACAACACACACACACAACAGCACACACACACATCCACACACACACACACACACACCACACACACACACACAGCACACATACATACATACTACATATACGGCCTATACCTCAAAGCATTGGTCGTGTTGTAGCAGACAGGTTAACGCTTTTCAGGAAGATATTGACGTCAAATATACAATACTGAATCGAGTGAAACGTTATATTCATCAATAGAAATAACCGTTGTTGTAAAAGTGGTAAAGATGTGGCATGTAAAATAATGTATTCGAATAGCCCCTGAGAGGTATAACACCTTCAAAAATGGGAAATA
>JZLH01S0340888.1:14144-37038 GCA_001188425.1 Eucidaris tribuloides
GAGTGTTACGTAATAGACCTTTCATGGTTGGGCGCGCATTCTGCAAATTAATATCTCCTTGTCATCGTTTGGCGTCTATGATTTCTGTCAGGGTGTTGTTTTCTGTTGGTGGTAATGTGCAGACAAAATAGCTAGTTTAAACGGATACATTGTACATAATTATGAAGGGGTGGATTAATTTATTTTACCCTTCATATGAAAAGAGGCTAAAACAACACAATAATGATTCACTACCATCCAAGTCCGAGATCCCTGTAAATAACTGAAACGTAAATGAATTGATTGAGAAGCGTGAACTATCAGCACCACGTATAAGGTTGTTTTTATTCTTAACCCTTTGCGTGCTAAAGAGTCGATTTTGCACATTCGTACAATTAAATTTAGCAATCGTAATAATTATGTTTTTCTTCACTTTTGCACAGGAGACACTGAAAAAATAGCTATTTTGCTTCAGTAACACCTATAGAAAAATTACTCTTTTCAATACCACAAAAAGGAAAGCGAAATTCAAAGAAAATGTGAAAATAACAATTGTCATTATTATTCCCTCAAAATAAATTCAGTGTGTAAAGAGTTAATCTGTTGCAGATGATTCGATTTGGGTATAACGTACATTATCCACATAAGCCAACCCGAGATATTTCGACTAATCTTATCCTAGTTAAATCTGTTGACAATAGTGTTACGTTATAGGCGCTTTCATGGTTGAGCGCGCATTCTACAAATAAAAAAACTCCTTGCTATCGTTTGGCGTCTGTGACTTCTGTCAGGGAATTGTGTTGTGTTGGTGGCAGCATACAGACAAAAGTGCCATTTTAAACGGATTCACTGTACGTAATTATAAAGTGGTGGCTTGAATTGCTTCACTCTTGAAATGAAAAGAACCACATTATCAGAATAATGGTCCATGACCATCCAAGTCCGAGATCTGTACTTGTTAATAATTGTAGCGAAATGAATTTACTGAGCAGCTTGCACTATGGGCACGAGGTGTCAGGATGTTTTCAGTTTTAATCCGTTGGTGACGATTCGATTTGGGTATAATGTGCATTGTCAATTCAACCCAACCCGAGATATCTCGCACTAAGCGTTATCCTAGTTAAGTCTGTTGATAAGAGCGCTTCGAAATAGGCGTTTTCATGGTTAGGAGCTTATTCTGCAAATAAATAAGTCTTGTGATGTTTGAGTCTGTGATGTTTGTCAAGATGTTGTTTTATGTTAGTGGCAACATACAGAGATAAGGGCCAGTTTAAACGAATTCATTGTACATAATAATAAAGTGGTGGTTTTTTTTTACCCTTGAGATGAAAAGTGTCAACAACATCAAAATAATGGTCCACTCCCATCCAACGCTGGGATCTGAACCTGTAATAACTATTACCAAATGAATTGATTGAACAACGTGCACTATCAGCATCAAGTGTCAGGTTGTTTTCATTTCTAATCCGTTGCAGACAAATCGTTTTGGGTATAGACCAATTCAGTTTCAGAACACTAAAGTTTATGTCAGCCATAACGGGGGGCTTCCAAAACAAGAAGAAAATACAATTCAAAGGGTTTTGCAATGAGTCAGGTTAAGCCTAACCCTAGTTAAGTCTGTTGACAAGAGTTTTACAAAATAGGCGCGTTCATGGTTGGTTGCGCATTCTGCAAATGAATAACTATCGTTTGACGTCTGTGATTTCTCTCAGGGATTTGGCTTGCGGTGGTGGCAATGTACAGAAAAACATTGCCAGTTTAAACGGATTCAATGTTTGAAAGCACCCATTTTACATATAAAACTTAAATGGTAGAGAATTACTCTTTACAACGGTGAAAAACCTCATTTGTGTAGATCGCTTTTTGATAAACACTCAGTAAAGCTATTGTTTATCATTAGATTCTTGTGCCTGTCTTAAGCAAAGCTGTGCAATATGATGGCGTCTTATAGGAACATAAACTGGTGCGCGCATGCCAAATTTACATTAGTTCAAAAAACAGCCCTAAAATGAAAAATACCCAACCAAATTGGATGATTTTGATGTTATTCCACTCGCAAAAAGTAGTCTATCAGATGAATTATTAAGATGAGCCATTATTTTGTGAAATAACCGTTAAATGTACCGTGCATACAAAACATTGGTCAGACCTCGACTGGAATACTGTTCATCAATCTGGGATCCACACCAAAAGGAATAATAATCAAATGGAGGGGATACAACGGCGCACAGTGGGCCAGTGAGGAACGAAAGTGCGCCAAAAGTCATTTTTGGTGATTAAATTATTTTTATTTTTTTCTTGCCCTCTTGAAAGATAATACATTGAAAAATATCCCAGTAAAAAATTTATTTCCGAAATGCACAATAAGGGGGTAAATTTACCCCTTACACCTGCAATAGGAGACATATTTACAATTTTAGCGAAAGTTAACTTATTTTATGAATCTTTCAATATAACATGAAGTTACTAAATTATTGATATGAAATTGCTTCCAAATATTCCTGATATGTTATTTTACCGCATGATTGGGTTAAAAATGGATCAAATTGCAATTTTCATAATGAATTATAGGCTAATTCACTGAAAAATGGGCTAATTATCCATGTTTTTTTTATAAATCCGGAAAAAATGTTTAGATTTCCGTGGATTTCCGCTTCAATTTAATCATCAACATTTTTTTCTGATGCCTAAGCTTTAAGTTGATACCAGATTTGGTACCCGTCTCCATACGCGTACGCGGAGAGAGGGGGGGGTGTTTGGGGTGTTCAAACACCCCCCTTTGGCGAAGGGGGGTGTTTTAGGTGTTAAACACTCCCTTTAGCTAAAGGAGGGGGGTGTTCGTAAATTTTTGCATTTTTTCACCGCTACCCCCCCCCCCCCCCCCCCGCTTGAGCCGACTTTCGGCGGCTGGGCTGACCGGGAAAAAATTTTGGACCTCGGATTTGGAATGAAAACCGGGAAACATTTTAGACCTACGATTTGGCCGCGGATAAACACCCCCCTTTGCAAAATCCTGCGTACGCCTATGCCCGTCTCCACCCGTAAGTTACGTTAGAGCCGATTTTCCTTCTTACATTGACCGAAAAAAATGCATCTATTTCCGTATGTGCGGCTGAACGATTAGCATTTAATACGATTCGGCGCGTGGGGGCGCGTGACAATCTCAAATGGCAAGGTTTCAGGCATTAACCCTGGTAATACATGTATATCATAAAATTATTAAGTTAATATTGGAAATTGTTCTTAAATTATATACCTGATACGATATTTAACTGCATGAATGGGTTGAAAATGGATCGAATCGCAATTTCTATAATACATTATAGACTACTTCACTGAAATATAGAAACCGCCTTAATAAAGGTAGTCAATGATCTTCTGCTAGCTATTGACAAGGGTCTTGAAGCCGCCCTCATACTTTTGGATTACTCGTCGGCTTTCGACACAATTAACCACTCTACTCTCATCAATTGTCTGAGAGAGTATTATGGGATAGATGGATCTGCGCTTCGTTGGATCGAATCCTACCTCTCTGATCGGAGTCAGAGGATCGTCGTGAATGGAAAGGAGTCCAGGCCTTCCTCTTCATTGGGGCGTCCCGCAGGGTTCCGTCCTAGGACCATTGCTGTTCTCCTTTTACACCGGTCCGTTGAGCCACCTCATAAGTTCGCACCATGGAGTGCGGCACTCAATCTACGCGGATAACACTCAGTTATATGTCATAATGAATGCAGACGAGAACAATCGGACTGCTTCCATGCAGAAACTATAAGACTGTTTCCTGGACATTAAGTCATGGTCTTCCCGCAACCACCTCAAGGTGAATGGAGCCAAAACAGAGTTGTAATGGTAATGGTAATGGTTTATTACAAAAATCATTTGCAGCCAATCAGCTGAATTGCAGATTTTTTTACAATATAAAAACATCGTGAACAATACTTTTAAATCCCATTCAAACTTAACAATGAAAATCATACATTATATCAAAGATATACTAAATAAATTTCTGAGTAAAAAATTTAAGCAAGCAAGTTGCTGTTCATTTCAATTTCGCCAACATCCGAGAACTCAACCTTCGATAGACTTGACAGGTGATATCGTGACGTCCTCTGACTGTGTGAGAGACTTAGGCGTAACTCTTGACAGGCACCTGACTCTCACTAATCATATTTGGAACGTCTGCTGATCAGCTTCCTGGGGTATCACTAAAATTGGAAAAATCAGAAGATTTCTAGATAAACCCACAACAGAAAAACTGGTGCACTCATTTGTTTCTTCGCACATGGACTATTGCAACGGACTCCTTGCCGGCCTTCCCCGCTCCTGTCTTGCCCCTCTCCAACGCATTCAAAACACTGCCGCACGTCTCATCACTCGCACCAAGAAGCATGAACATCACACCTATCCTCAGATCACTGCACTGGCTACAAGTTCATGACCGTGTTATCTTCAAAGTTTTACTCCTTACCTACAAGATTGTCCACAACTTAGCACCATCTTACCTTCGTCAACTGGTTTCCCTCCGTACTATATCATCTTCTTCATCAACCAGGCGTCTCCGTTCCCACTCCACTGCACATCTTCAACTTTCATCTGCACCACGTACCCGTACTCGATATGGTGACCGGGCTTTCAGCGTCATTGCACCTACTCTCTGGAACCACCTACCCATCCACGTCCGTCAAGCTCCAACAATAGACTCATTCAAACAATTACTTAAAACTCACCTATTCATGTAATCCCTGTAATATATCTTAACTTAGTATAATTGTAATTGTGTATATTATGTTCGTTACTTACTTATAATTTATGTGTCAAAAGTATTTAGTATAATTATGATTATGTTTATGTCCGGTATTTACTTAGGTTATAAATTATGTGTAAAATTGTATTTTATTCTGTTGATCTCACCCTTTGATTTCTGTGTATCTTTCCTTTACAGCGCTTAGAAACGTTGTATTAAGCGCGTTATAAATGCTATTTATTATTATTACTATAATATGGACTAACTATCCATGTTAATTTATAAACCCAGAAAAAAAGTTTAGTTTTCCGTGGATTACCACTTCAATTTTTGATTTTCCTTGTTACATTGACCCAGAAAATGCTGAACGATTCGCACTTAATGAATTACGACGCGAGGGGCGCGTGACATTGATCTGACACGGCAAGGTTTCAAACGCTGATAAGAAGTAAACAAGTTTTATAGGGCTGGTTTCATTTGCTGAAAACCCTTATTCCATTATTATTCCTTGTTCCAAATTTTTGACAATCTGGTGTTATTTGGTAATATATAAATTTGTAGACATGCTAACGTTTTAATGGAGTGTACAGTCCGCATTCGCTGAAATTATTGTCGTTGAAATGAAATTGACTAATTAAGGTGCATTCAATCTTGTTTTTCCTTGCTTTTTTCAAATCAAAATGTTTAAAAAATATTTTTGAAAATGGAAGCTGTCATTTCCTCAATAATGAAATATTTCTCAGTGTTTCAGGTCTCTCCAACGATTATCAATATCATTAGAATTTGTCAGGCAATCAGAAATTGGTATTTAAATGACGTCATAGGTGTTTGAAAATATTTGTGTTTTACTCTACTGGTCTGATCACTCTTAGACCCATTATTTCAGCGACACGAGAACATGAAAAATATGTTATTTCTCATTGGATTTGGGCAGCCAATCAGAAACCGGTATGTCAATGACGTCATATGTGTTTGAAAATATTTTCATTGGATTCTGAGTCTAATTACTCCTATACCCATCATGTAAGCAACATGAAAACAGGAGAAACATGTTATCCCCCATGATTTGGGCAACCAATCATAACCCGAATTTGAGTGACGTCACAAGTGCGTGAAAGTATTTCATTGGATTCTACGGGTCTGATTACCCCTGCCCCCGTCATTCAAGCAACATGAAAACATGAGAACTATACTATTCCTAATTGCATTTTGGTAGCCAATCAGATATCGGTATTTTGATGACGTCATAGGTGTTTGAAAATATTTTATTTGGATTCTACGGGTTTCAATACCCTAAAACCCTTCATTTTCTGCAACATTTTTCGTGAAAATCAGTGAATATGAATTCGTGTTAAATAACAATGAACGACGAGCCAGTGTTTCAGATATGATCTCCAAACTCAAATGGGAACCCCTTGCCCACAGAAGAGCGGCTCAACGGTTAACTTTAATATACAAATCCATCCATAAACTCACCGCAATTAATACGGATTCATTCCAGTCAACACCATCAGGAGGGGGGGGGGGTCCACACACGGAAACAATCTTCAATCTCGTTCAACAAACTCCATACCTCTACGGATTGTTACAAATATTCGCTACTACCACGTACATTCTCCGAATGGAATTGCCTACCGCCACACGTTAGAGATGCTCCCTCCATCGACATATTTAGAAACCGGTTAAAACAAATAGATATGGATAAAATCATCAAAAATGGTCACTTTCAAAATTAATACCAAACATGCTCAGTCGACAAATGCGCCTGCATGTCACATCCCGTTGAGGAGCTTATGCAGTAACCCACCAGAACCAGAACCAGTGCCGTATATCATTTCAGGGCCAACCGGTATAGTACTATTTGTAAATGATATCTTATCATTTTTGACAATGTAGAACCGTGTCAGATTAATCCGTGCCATGCTGGGGGAATTTGTATGCCAACCGACAACTTCCGTCGCAGTTGTATCTGCGAGCGTGGCTTTGATGGAGGGGATTGTGGTATGTAACCATAAAGGCAAGGTTCACCCTGACATCCAGTTGGTTTTAATAAAAGCAGAATAATGAGAGTAACGTATTAATGAAAGTTTGACGAAAATCCACCAAAGAATAACAGAGCTATGGAAGTTTAAACTTTAAAATTTGTGACGTCACATGCGAGCAGCTCCCCATATGTCATGTGATATAAATTTAATAAAAGTGCAGTTTTCTCAGAAATTTGAAAATGATTTTACCTGTACATTCAATATATTATCAGAAACATTATTTCATGCATGCTTCTATGAAAACCCCCCATTCAATTATCATGAACCATTCACAAATGCCAATTTATGGAATTTACATTACAAGGAATATGGTGAGCTGCTCGCATGTGACGTCACAAATTTAAAACTTTGAAACCTCATAACTCTGTTATTCTTTGGTGGAATTTCGCCAAACTTTCATTAATATGTTTCTCTCATTGTTCTGCTCTGATTGAAACCAACTTGATGTCAGGGTGAACCTTGCCTTTAATTATAATACAATTGTCGATGCATGCTTATTACATTAGTGGCATTCGCACCGGCACTTACCTCCGGACGCAAGATACTCCAGATGCAGGATTGGCATATTTTGGTCAAACCCGCCGCACTTCCACACAATCGCTGCACCCGATAAGTTAATTTTGCTCACATTTCAGGGGGCGCAAATCTTCGCCTAAACCGGAAGTACAAAGCGCTAGGACGCAGTCGTTTACCCGTGGAAAACCCAAGGGCATTCTATCTAGCGAAAGGTACCAACTATCAGTGTTGTAGGACTCGAGACCGGACTAGGACTCGAGTCCGAATATCCCGGACTCGAAATCAGACTCGGACTCAGACTCAGACTCGGTACATGGGACTCGGACTCGGGCCCGAGTCCCAATCGAGTCCCAATGGGTTTTGCAAAAGTGGAGCATTCTCCATGCTTTGATTCATTTTTCCACTTGTTTCCACATCATCCTATATAATGTTCTTACACCTGTCTGGTATCTCCTAGAGCATAGATGTATAAATCTATATTTAATGCAAGTTCTGTGTCTTACAGGACAAGAGCACTAAAAAGAGTGTGCCTCATTTTTAATGTGGTGTGTTTATTCAACAAATAGAACCGTTTTGAACAAACCTGAACTGAGTCTAGAATAGAGCAATAGAATTGTATCACTGAACCATAAAAGGCACTGTAACTATTTGCCATAGAGGAAAAATAATGTTTTTAATGGATCATGCGTTTCATAGTTTTATTTTAAGTATTTAAGGAGTAGTAATTCATTAACTCCAGATGACTATAGTGCACCTGACAACTTTCCTGGAAGACAACTCCCCCTGTGGACAGCTAACCTCAAGAACAGCTTCTCCCGGGGACGACTCCCAGGCGGGACAACTCCCCAGGGGATGACTTCCACCTGACAACTCCCCAGCAGACGACTCCCACTTGATAACTTCTTCACAGGACAGCTCCCCGTAAGAACTTCTCCCCCAAGGACAACACCCCTGAGACGACTCCCACCTGACAACATCCCCCAGAGAACAGCCCTCCTCTGATAACACCCCCCGGACAACTTCCCCCAAGGAAGGACAACTCTCATCTGAGAACTCTCCCGGGACAACCCCCGCAGACGACTCCCACTTGATAACCTTCCCGCAAGAACCACTACCCCAAGGACAACTCCCCCACGGATGACTCCCACCTGACAACATTCCCCAGAGAACAGCCCTTGCCCCCACCCCCGACAATTTCCCCAAGGAAGGACAACTCCCCCAAAGGACAACTCCCAAAGACAACTCCCACCTGACAACATCCCAGAAAACACCCCCCCCGAGAGCAACCCCCACCCCAAGGACATCTTCCCCCAAGGACAACTCCCACATGACAACTCCCCCGAAGACAACTCGCCCAGGGATGAATCCCACCGGACAACTCCCCTGAAGAACAGCTCCCCCTAGATAACTACTCCCCACAGGACAACTCACCCAAAGAACAACTCCTCCGAAGGCAAGTCTCCCAGTAAAGACTACCACCTGACAACTTCCCAAAGAACAGCTCCCCCTTGAATGCCCCAAGGACAACTCCCCCCAAAGACAACTCCCCCAAAGGACAATTCCTTCCAAGGACAACTCCCACCTGACAACTCGCCTGGAAGACAAAAGCTCAGGGGACGACACCCACCTGAAAACTCCCCCATAAAACAGCTCCCCCAAGAATAACTCCCCTGGGACGACTCCCACATGACAACTCTCCTGGGGACAATTCCACTGGAGGACAACTCTCCCTGAGGAGTTTTGTTTGCAGTTTAAAAAAAAAATGAATTGTTTTTGCTAGAGACTTGTCCTGGGGGAGTTGTCCTCAGGGTGATTTGTCCTTGTGCTTTGATTTCAACCCTTTTTACGAATAATTCTGTTGTCTTGTCAACATAACACATACACTGTCGGGCTCGGACTCGGACTCGGACTCGGATTGTAAGGACTCGGGACTCGGACTGCTGGACTCGGACTTGGAGATCCGGACGCGGACTCGGACTCGGAGACTACAACACTGCCAACTATCAACCAACGATGATTCCATGCCAATCACACCATTCTTTATTCATCATATGAAGAATGAAGCTATACCTCATGAACAGAATGCGTGATGAGAAAGCGTTGATAGGGCCATGTAAAGTTTGGTATGTTTTCTATAACTGATCAGCTTTTAAAAACAGTTAATTTAAATAGGACTACTTTGAGTCAACAAGTAAAAAGTTTAAATAAGAGGAATGAGTGACATTACTGTATGGACTTAAGCAGATGCATTTTGAAGTTATTCTAAAAGTTGTACGTGACACGTTTTCTACTTCGACTCGTCTTGAGGGGCAAGCGCCCTGCGTTATTACGCCACTTGATCATGCTATTATGTATTTTCATTTTAATTTTGGTTATGCCACAGATAAAAGGGTGAGTTTGATTGTCACAGTCGATGGCGTGTTTTATATTATCGGCGCGTCGCAACCTCATGAAATACTTCGGGACCATGATGTCTTTGCCATAGCCTACGACGCTGTTGAAAGATTTCTATACTGGACAACGCCAAAGGCGCTGAAGCGAGTTCGTCCCTTCGACTCCGGCTTTGAAATACATTTTAAAATGCCCATGGAGTACGCGTCGCCTGTGTCGACGGCAACCGACAGGAATTATACAGGTAAGAATCCATACAATCGCAAGTAGGCTTGACTCTCTTAGGCTGGGGGTCTCTTTTGCATGCCTAAAAATTAACATTGCGTAAGTACACTTTTAAATAGAAGAAAACAATATCTACGAACTTCTGACAAATCATAGGAGCTTGAAACTCAGTTTTAGTGGAATTATTGTGACCATTAAACTTTGAATTTAATCATTGCTTCCCAAAGACAAAAGAAACAAAATCCTGGCATAGAACATACACAAAACGGCAATTCTAAGTGATAACTGATCTTCAAAATTAAAGCCCAAGTTTAGTTTTGGGGATAACCCTGCAATAATAGATTCTGAATGGCTTTAGTTTTTTTTTATTAGTTAATGAAAAATCTCGAGGGGACCCCCGAGATTTTCGACTATATTTTACATTATAGCATCCAAATGGTTACAAAGGCTTTAAGGTTGCATGTGTTATACCTCATCTGAAAGAGCAGACTCTGTTCTTTCATATGAAGTATAACTCATATAACCTTCTTTTTGTTTTTTTTATTAGTTAATGAAAAATCTCGGGGGAGGGGACCCCATGATTTTCGATTATTTTAATATTCTAGCATCCAAAGGGTTAAAAAGTTATATGAGTTATACCTCATCTGAAAGAGCAGAGTCTGCTCTTTCAGATGAGGTATAACACATGTAACCTTAAAGCTTTTTAACCCTTTGGATGCTATAATATAAAATATAGTCGAAAATCTCGGGGGTACCCCCCCCGAGATTTTTCATTAACTAATTAAAAAAAACTAAAGACATTCACAATCTATTATTACAGGGTTATGACTTTGGGGCATAAAACTTTCAAATAACAAAAAATCCCCAAAACTAAACTTCGGCTTTAACAGACATGTCCTTGAAGAATAGTCTAAGGGTATGAATGATGTTTTGCTGAGCTGGGGTAAGGGTCAGCCCTTGGTGTCAGCAAAATATCAAGCAAATTTTTGTTACCTCTGTCTGTCGCACACACCGTAATTAATACCGTATTTTTTTGTACGGAGAAACCGTAACACTAATTCCGGTTAGTCCAATGTAATGTTTACGGTAGACCAAAATCAACCGTAAAAACACTAAAAATAAGCATTGTACGGCGAAAAACTTTACAAATTGCAATAAACCGTAAAAATTACGTTGAAATCCCCGATAGCAAGTTGCCAGGAATTACCGTAAAAGTGCAAGTTTACCAATTAGGTTACCCCACACCTTTACCTTAACCCAAAGGTCACGGAAAAAAAGGCGCCAATTGTGAAACTCAGCCCTGGAATCAACAACTATCAAGCAGGTTCTGATATCTAGTAACCCCTGCCCTGGTGGTCATGTGACTACCAATTATGTTGACCCCTGACCCTATGACACAAAAAAGTTTGACACCAGGTCTTATAGTGAATTATGGCGTTTCTTCCTTCGACGTCAGGTTCGAGGTCAGGGGTCAACTTTATTGGTAATCGTGGGCACCAGGCAGAGATGGTATAAACTTTCCATTTCTATCTTAAAATAAGGAACCGAATAAGGAAATTAAAGGTAAATGACATGATTGGGGGTAGTCCTCAATTTGGGATAGAAACTATTCTAGAATCAAGTAAACTATGCAGGCCGTTCTATTGTGAAAATTGTGTTGTCAAAAGTTGACTCATTTTAAAATAATATCCATCAGTATGTCTTGTAATAAACAAATTTGTGGTGTAGCCTGATATGGGGATTAAATATATCGTGCCCCGATGAAATTAAACTGCTGGCCTGTTCATGCTTGATTCTCCTTGACTAAACAAACTCAAGACAAATCCTTCCAGCCAGGAGATCCACTCCAGCTGATGTACATTTGGTTTATCTTTCAACCATTTTGGTTCTAAAGGTACTCTTTATTTCTCCCAATCATGTCACTAAGATTTGATAATAACAAAGGAAAGGGGGAAAAAGGAAACAACTTCATAGACCTGCTTCACTGAGGAATATTCCTTTGAAATATTAAATCAGTCAATCATCCTACCACAGTTTAGGGTTCTTGTGCCTCCTCAAACGAAAATATTTTCAATGCTCACATTACAGCTGATTTTAACTGATTGCGTCGAACACTTTTGACGGCCGTAAACAAATTCGTGGACAATGACACCAAACTAATTGTGAATCAATTTTATTTGATTTCAGGAGGTAATATAGCAATCGACTCCCGTGCTCGCTTTCTGTATATCGTTTACACAAATAACAATACAATTGGTAAATATGACTTGGCAACGATGGTTCTTCAAGACCAAATTGTTTTGGATGATTGCCCTTCAGACCAAGTAGCTTCAAATGCTTTGGCCATCAATGAATTGACGAGGTAAAACAACAATAATGCTACAGTTGATTGTCACTGTAATTCTGTCAACATCTTCAACAGAAAAGAATGATTAGATGATGAAAAGAATGATGATCTTTTTAAAGCGTAAACGTTATAATGTTTTCACCATGTTCACTGTCATATGAGAGTTGAATAAATTATATTCATATTCTATATTGAGACACATATAACAGAAACCGCTGCATCTAGCGTGTCAAACGATTCAATTTGGTCGCCAAAACCTATCGATTTAGGTTTTGTTTTAATGTGTCAAATTAAGAGGGTTCACCATTTTATGAAGTTCAACATTTGCGAATACGCGATTAAGCTTCACTCCCCACTCCCGTCTGCCTGTTTCTTTATTTAGAGATGGGCTGTGTATTCTTCATAAAATATGGAAGAAAACTCACTGAAACGAATTTATAAATAATGAAATAAAGACAATTTGAGAGACCACAAGGTAGCAAATCATGGGTTGTACCACCCGAGCTACCCAGTCCAAGCGTGAGGTTTGTCTGTAGTTAAAGGCAGTGGATCTCTTTTGCATGCCTAAAAATTTACATTGTGTAAATACAATGGCATGTAGAAGAAAATGCCATCTGGGAACCTAGTAGCAAAATGTAGGAGCTAGAAATTCAGTTTTAGTGGAATTATAGTGACTGTTAGGCTCTGATCTGAATTTCTTTCTCGTGAGAAAAAAATCCTACCATAGAACATACACTAAACGGCTATTGATTTTCTTTCGCATTTTTCAAATTCTAGGCAGTTACTGACCCCCAGATTTCACAGACATGCCCTTCAACAATAGCCTAAAGGCATGAGTTATCTTTTCCTGGTCTTGAGGGATGTTTGCAAATGAGATCCTCTGCCTTTAATCAATTTCTCTGCTGGGAGCCAGTCAGAAGCCATAAACCGCGGATCACGCCCAATGTTAGTTCCATGCAACCCGGAATGCGACAGAGTGTGGATTTCTCAATACGAAACCATCCCCCCCTTTTTTTTGAAAATAGGGCATCAACCCGTTGAAGATGGATTGATTTTGCTTTAACACGCTTTCCCCATACACCTCGCGCCGAGATATCTCATGTCTAGTCTTCAACGGGTTAAATATAAATATTTTTATTTAAGTGAACTCCTCTGGATCTCCTGCGTGGGTATAAGGCGATGTGCATGGACGAAAAGTAGACACTCCTGTACTTACGTCCTCAAGTTTGATGCGGAAGGGCTGAGGGCTCGTCGCTCACAAGTGTCACAAAGTGACTTGGCCATAGGTACCACAGGTATGTCGGTGAAAAAAAATATTTGAAGTAATCAAATTGTTATCTCTTCACGCCTTCTGTGTCCATGTGTTACACAGCAGTGTATAGGGGAAATGAGTATAGCACAATCTGGTACTCATCGATTTTCCCTTTTTTAAAGCACCGAACGACCGATTTAACATTTTTTGATTTGTAGTATTTTTTTTTATTGGGCTTAGTTTTAGACCTACTCAGAGACACATGTAGCAAAACGGATTATGTAACTTGGACACAATATTAAATTTTCCTTTGAGAAAATAAGGCAAACGAAACGTGTCTCACTCAGTATTGTATTTCCCAGTAATTCATGCAAACGCATACAAGTCCAAATGTACATTTTGGTGTTGTGTATTAATTCCACTCGTTTTACAGGGAGACAAATATTCTGGACAATAAATTCAGGTCATTGGAACCAGAACGTCGACATATTCACGGCACGAGCTGATGGATCAAATATCGAGAAGATGTACAGTAACTCTATCTATATCGAGAAGCGACAATTTTTCGTAAAAGGTCTGGCTGCAACATCGCATTGGATATATATGTTTACGGAGGTTCCATGACATATGCTCCGGCGACAAATGCTCCGACGACAATTGCTCCGAAAAATGCGACAAATGCTCCGCGACATTTGCTCCGCGATAAATGCTCCGGCGACATTTGCTCCGACGACAAATGCTCCGGCGACATTTGCTCCGACGACAAATGCTCCGGCGACATTTGCTCCGGCGATATTTGCTCCGGCGATATTTGCTCCGGCGACAAATGCTCCAGCGACAAAAGCTCCGGCGACAATTGCTGCTAAGATGCGACAAATGCTTCGGCGACAAATGCTCCGGCGACAAATGCTCCGACGACAATTGCTCCTAAGATGCGACAAATGCTTCGGCGACAAATGCTCCGGCGACATTTGCCCCGGCGACATTTGCTCCGGCGACATTTGCTCCGGCGACAATTGCTCCGGCGACATTTGCTCCGGCGAAAATAGTTCTTAAGGTGCCACAATAGTTCCAAAGGTGCGACAAATGATCTGACGATATTTGCTCCGGCGACATTTTCCGGCGATATTTGCTCGGTGACAATAGTAACTAAGGTGCGACAATAGTTCCTCAGGTGCGGCAAATGCTCAGGCGACATATGCTCAGACGACAATAGCTCCGGCGACAATTGCTCCTACAACAATTCCTCCGGTGACAATTGTTCTTCAGGTGCGACAATTGCCCGGCGACATTTGCTCCGGCGATATTTGCTCTGGCGAAAATTGATCCAGTGACAATTGCTCCTGAGGTGCCACAATTGCTCCTACGACATTTGCTCCAAAGTTACGACATTTGCTACGACGACATATGCTCCGGCGACAATTGCTCCTACAACAATTGCTCCGGTGACAATTGCCCTTCAGGTGCGACAATTGCTCCGACGACAATTGCTCTTACATTTGCTATTGCTGTTTGCTGTCTATTGAGTAACCTAATTTACAATGCATGTTGTCCTCCATACAATGTCATTATGACTTTTATAGCCTACTATAATAAATTAAATCTCTGTTTGTGAACTATCTTTAGGGTTTTGTTCGAAATTGTTGCCGGTTTCTGAGTATTGGTGTACCTATACACATAGTATTCACATACAATTCTCATCTTGACTTGAACTATTTTTAAACAAGGTGCTCACAATGTTAACCAATGTCTTTCAAAAGGTTACTTATAGATTAAAACTTACTCATATATTCTAAAAGTCGTAACGCTTTGGAAAAGACTAGTCAATATACAGCGCACGTTTGTAAGGATGTCTATATATGACGCAACCACCTGTATTGTTCCCGTCTGTATACACGTGATCGATCAGCTAAGAAGACAGAGTGCGGTTCTCTGGATGAAACACTCTCAGGCCAACTACGAAAACATTTTTTTTTTCACTGAGATTTGCGTTTTTTAGATAATAAAAATACCCAATTAGTTTACCGGATTGCTCAACGTTAATTCCGAAAATGCAAAAACACTCTGGTGTTAGAGGGGGACACCCCCTCCCCCATCGAACGCTTCGAGCCCTCACTTGCGTTGTCCCACGATTGCAGATAATATCCCCCCCCCCACTCCCGGGGAAAATTCTGCGTACGGCCTAAGTCTGTTTAGTATGTAGTGATTTTGTAATAGTTTCCAGAAAGAAAGCATAATTTTTACTTCAAGTCTGAAACGGAATAAAAAGTGTGATGAAATAAACTATTTTTTTTATTAATCAAAATCAGAAAAGCAATTACAGAATCACAACAGTAACCTTTTGCATAATACAAAACAGTAATGCGAACGGAGTGAAAACAAAAGGCCTTTTAAATACTGAAATAAGCTCTTTACTTTCTGAAGTATAAAGGGTTACTGTCTTTTATAGGATATGACATAAAACTATTTTTTATTTTAGCAGAGCCAAATGTACGTTAAAATTATGAGAATAACCTTGGAATTTTAGATTTACAATTTACCTTGGAATTTACAATCTACTTTTATTGAAAATTTAGGTTTGTAAGTTTTTTGTTAGATTATTTTCGATGGATTATTTCATAGATCTCTTCACCAAAAATTCCAAATATTGACATTGGATTGAAATGTTTGATTTTTTCCTGCAAAATGGTACATCTTTCATTTATAAATCCCATGGTAAAGTGGAAATATTAATGATTGAATATGCCTTACATGGTGAGTATAGCACACGCTGAGTGGCTGACTGTCTCGGCGCGTGTAACACCAAATACGCGTCTCGGGGCTGAAGTTTTTCATATACAAACATTTTGAAGAAAACCCTATAGATAGTTCACAAACAGAGATTTTGTTATTTATTATAGTAGGCTATATAAATTAGAATGACAGTGTATGGGGGAAAACATGCATTGTAAATTGGGTTATTCAATAGATCAATAGATTTTCGCTTTTTCAAAGCACTTAACGAAAGTTTCGTGTCACAAATCAAGGCTTCATTTTGAGAACCTAACAATGAAACCAGTAGCAAGCAGAACCATATAGCTTTCATTGTTTAAACTGGAAACATTGTTAATGCTTTTAACGACTAAGAGAAAATAAGTATACTCTATGTAGAATTGAGGAATGCCCTGACACAAAAGCTTGTACAGAATTTGAATCACCAACAACAAAGAATATTGTTTGAAGACAATGATGGGGAAATGTGGCCAGATTGAAGTATCACGTGACACAGATAACAACTATGCAATATTCAGTATGAGGAGTAACGGACCAACGAGACAAAAAATGCCTACTAAACAATGAAAGAGAGGGCGAAATAAGGTAAAATAACATCGTACAGTTTACCTTGTGCTGAACTAAGATTACATTTAAGCAATACCAATAATCAATACTATGAAAATATCATTTAACCTTGTTCTTGCAACATAACGTTGGTCTATTATGTAATGTCACTTTCAAGACAGTTCCAGAGACTTGGATTAGCATGACTAAGCATGATCTGAGCATAGAATAAGTTTGTGAGAAGGGGTAAATTAAGGTTTCTAGCTCAATTTTGTATTTTTGCGATTGACCACAAGTCACCTGAGCATTTGTCGCCGGAGTAATGTCAGCGGAGCGATTGTCGCCCTAGAAATTGTTTCACGTTTGGAACAAAATGTCATCGGAGCTAATGTCGTGAGAGGAATAATTGTAACAGGATCACTTATCGAACCTTTGGAGCATAATTATGTAAGAGCAATTGTTGGAGCAATTGTCACACCTTAGATAGCAAATGTCGGAGCAATTGTCGCTGGAGCAATTGTCGTAGGAGCAAGTGTCACCGCAGCAATTATCACCGGAGCATTTTATTTATTTATTTATTCAAATATTTTGCCATTCTCCCATGGGGCCCTGGATAAATTCGTCGCCGGAGCATTTGTCGTCGGAGCAAATGTCGTACCTTTGGATTAAATGTCGTCGGAGCAAAGTCGTAGGAGCAATTGTCGCACCTTAGGAGCAATCGTCGCCGGAGCAAATGTCGCCGGAGCATTTGTCGCATCTTAGGAGCAATTGTCGCCGGAGCTAATGTCGCCGGAGCATTTGTCGCCAGAGCAAATATCACCGGAGCAAATGGTGCCGGAGCAAATGTCGCCGGAGCATTTGTCGACGGAGCAAATGTCGCCGGAGCATTTATCGCGGAACAAATGTCGCGGAGCATTTGTCGCATTTTTCGGAGCATTTGTCGCCGGAGCATATGTCGTGTCACCGTTTACGCAAGCCCCAGAAAACAGCAATAAGAGTACCACGCATTTCTGCCGGATCTTCGATCAAAAATGTGGCACTCTTACGATCCCTCTAACGCTCAACTGGTATGGGAGCGCGAGACGGACGATGACAGTTATGATTGAATAATACCCCATAACTAACCTTTAAAGGCAAGGTTCACCCTGATGTCAAGTTGGTTTTAATAAAAGCAGAAAAATAGGAGAAACATGTTAATGAAACTTTGGTGAAAATCCATCAAAGAATAACAGAGTTATGAAATTTCAAAGTTATAGTTTTGTGACGTCACATGCGAGCAGCTCCCCATATGTAATGTAATATATATTCCATAAATTGTCATTTTTTAATGGTTCATGATAATTGAATGGGCTTTTTTTCATAAAAGCCTGTCGGAAATAATGTTTCTGATAATATATTAAAAGCGCAGGTAAACTCATTCTCAAATCTCTGAGAATACGGCACTTTATGGAAGTTATATCACATTATAGATGGGGAGCTGCTCGCATGTGACATCACAAATTGAAAACTTTGAAACGTCATAACTCTGCTATTTTTTGTTGATTTTAGCTAAAATTTCTTCTATACGTTTCTCTCATTTTTCTGCTTTTATTAAATCCAACTTCTCATCATAGTGAACCTTGCTTTAAAGATAAATTGGAGTACTGGTTGAAGTGGGAAATCTTTCATCTAAGTTCACTTTTCATTGGTTTCCATGTGAACACAAATCACATATGCATTTTAATATGGGAATAGTTCACTTCAATGTTATAAATAGTTTCAATTGGCAGTTTAAACGGGTGAATTTTCCATCACCGTCACTTTGCGTTGCAATATTAGCAATTAACATTGTACGACATATTGATTTCTGTGTTTGTAATATTGTGTAGAAGTTTTGTAAAAAAACGAAGTGTTTAGTTGTTTCCAAATACTACCTTCTGTATAAAACTGACATTAGCGAATAATCAATCGAATCTTTTATTCAGGTTTTTTTTCTTTCACCGCGAGCATCCAGTTTGCTTTCACCATAAGAAAAACAATCTTTCATTTTCTCTAACGGGAATGTACGCTCGCCATGCCGTATCCGTCAGCAAACCCATGTGCAATTACCCTCGGATTTCCCATCAGGAGAACTGCGTTCACAAGGGCGTAGGCTGGTTTGGGCATGGGCAAGTGTGACATCTTGGGGAGGTGGAAATAAAGTTTAGAAAAATCAGGAATTTCATTTTGCTTGCCAGGGGCGTAACTCCTCTGCCTGGGAGGGGGAGGGAGGGGGGGGGGGTGGATGCACGTGCACCCAGTGTACCCCATCCTACACCCTTGGTTCATATGGCAATTAGAACCCATATAATTATCTTGCAATGGGTATGGGGAGAGACAGGTGCACGATGAAATTATTAATGAATATAAATTATTTGCACATGTCTCACTGATTGTAATTTTTTTTTTTAAAACCAAACCCTTATATTTCCTGTGCAGCCTACTCTGCAAACGTACGATGATGATACTGAAATACAAGAGTTAAAAATTCGTACCAACCCATGTTAAACACTTTGGTTGCTAGGCTAAAATCCTGGTGTAAAAGTCAGAAACTGAATTATTGTAAAGTTATGTTTAAAAATTTTGAAAAAAAAATGTTTGTCCCCCCAAAAATCAAAGGTAACAAACACAATGTTTACACTTTTACTTGGATTAATATTCCCTACCATTTTAGTCAACACAATGACGATTATAAATAGCGACTGAAGGTGTACAAATGAATTGTCTTCTCTGAGAATCCGTGCGTCGTCAGTACCGACTGAGGTCCCTAGCGAAAAAACACAACACCTTCCCAGTGTATCAACATTTGTAGAACAGTGAACACAATGTGGCACTATGTGTATTTGGTGCATTTTTACAGTGTGACACAGTGTCACTGTGTGGTCTCAGAGGTCACACTGTGGCGACGGTCTGTTTTTTTTCTGACCACTGTATGGCTTTGGTGCATTTTCATAGAGTGACACAAAGCGATCACTGTGTGAACACACTATGGCGATATTGGTTCTTTCCGGCAAGGTTATACGAGGGCGAGCGGTGTGCCGTTAGCACATAAAGTGTTAAATCTGTTTGTTCGCTCCATGAAAAACTGATTATACTATACTTAGGCAGAATGCTTCTATTTTAATGCGTTAGTTCGTCAAAGGAGTATCATAAACAATCATTACATCGTAAAATTTCATATTTTCGCATCATAATCCGTCGGCACATCCATAAATACCTAGGAATCATAAAATATGCATGATGACATTATCGGAGAGTGCAAATCCAATAATAAAGGGATATTGAATAATTATACTCAGCCTTCCAAGCGCACGATCCTTTTTTTATGGGTCGTAATATAGGTTTTTGATCAATTTTCATCAATGTTTTTATGATTTTTTTTTTTACTTTCACTTCGGGTCTTATCGAGGAACGAGCTTGTAAATGTTAGTTTCCATTTGTTCATCAACCTTTTCAATTCAAAATTGAGCAAAACAGGGGTCGCCAAATGTTTTCAACGAGTTGATATTGTACGTGAAGAAACTAAACAGTTTGGAACATGTGTCAAACTAGTTGACAAATAAGTTTGAAATTGTTCAATTTCAATTTTCAATTTCAATTATCAATATTTCACTATTAACACAAAAAATACATTATATCAGTAGTAAACATAGTTGAACAAAATAGTGAGCGAATCATGAAGCATTACAGCTTGGTACAAATGACCCCCAATACATGAACATATATACATAAACTTAAATATGCGATAATGATAACAAAAAATATGAAATTATTTAGAACTAAAAACATATCTACGATGTTACGGACAGGACAGATAAGGAAAAAAAAGGCAAGAGAGGAGAAGGAAAGGTGTTACATACATAATTAATTACACAATGTTATGAGAATATTTCATTATTTGATAAATGTATTTTATACAGTGTATGAATTGTTTGATTGTCTTGCACTGTTTGAAGTGATACAGCGTAAACTGCTTCCAAATTAAAGGCCATGGTAAAATACAGAAGATTTACTTTAGTGATACGGTGTAAGGGAAGATAAAAATTACTTGCATTTCTAGTATTATGAAAATGAATATTACAATTTTCTTTGAAAGTAAATCATTGAATGTTACAGGTAATATCCTTGTGTAAATTTTTAATAATGAAGGTAGCATTTCAAGGGTCAGTATTTTTTGGATAGGTAGTATCTGAGTTTTGGAAAATAACGGAGCGCTTGGAGAGAACATATTTGGAATGAAGTAATAATGTACGTACAGCACGTTTCTGTAATTTATGGATTCTATTTATATTTGACTGTGAAGTAAAGCCCCAGGATACATTACAGTAATTTAAATGGAAGATATTAGTGAATGGTATAATAATTTTAGAACATCTTGCGGTAAAAAATGAAGTTATTCATGTATTCAACGTTTTTTGCTATTGATTACATAACTGATTAACATGATAATTCCAAAAAAAAAATTTCATCAACATATACTCCTAAAAATTTAGTATGTGAAACTCTATCAATTGATTTATTCCTATAAGTTCATGTTACAATTTTGTTTATTGCGTGTGCCAAAAATCATATAATTTGTTTTGTCTATATTTAAAATCAATTTATTTGCAAACATCCATTCACTAATATTTTGCAATTGATAATTTACTGAGTTATAAATAGTTGCAAGATCCTTTCCTGTTGAAAATACACTTGTGTCATCAGCAAATAAAATGTAGTTTAAAGACTGGGTACAGTTTGGTATATCATTGATGTATATTAAGAAAAGAAGTGGACCCAGTATGGATCCCTGGGGCACCCCACATCTAATTGGTTTGCTTTGTGATAAACATCCATTGACCACAGTAAATTCTTCACGTGAATTCAGCATTCTCATAACCCTGGAATCTCAAAACAAATTTGAATTGACAATTTGAATTTTTGGATGAAGACAGCTTGAAAATGTGCGGGAAAATCACTATTTACATTGAGCCCACTTGTGAAATACAACTCTTTTCCATGATTTGCAGTTTGATATGAGATGGTACCTTCCAGCTTTCTATTTCGTAAATTATTTTTATTTTGTCCCCCCCCCCCAAAAAAAAAAATCCTACCGTAGATTCCTTTCACCTGATATATACCTTGGATTGTAATAACATCATTTCAGTTGTATTTGATGCAATATATGGATGATAGAGACCAGGCAATGATTGGCATTACAACCAATCATGAACATCAGAAAAACAACGCTGACAAGGTAAACTGGACTTTAATTCGTCACTAAGACGAATTGGTGATCTGTGTATGCGTTCTGATCATGAGCTCTAAAAAGAATGTTACATACACTCTTTACGAAGTATGATTGCTTGCTCAAAACTGTCCCTTTTCACCTAAAATTCTCTATCATACATGAATCTAAAATTTGACGTGCGTGTGCGCAAAATATTTACATGTACACACATCCTGCAGTGTTTCAAATCTCTAAATGGCACATTCTAAGCCACGCGAAGATTTAATAACAGCTGTAAATGCCACAGAAAACGTGCGATTAATATACCAAGAATAATTATTGTTGAAATGCCGCTTACGTACGTAATGTGTTCTGATGGCCGTTGGGTGAAGTGTGGAGTTTTATGTTGAGTGGACGACCGGTGACCAGTCGATTTGTCTGTACTTTACCTGCAGGCCTGAGGGTCTGCCATATTTTGCTCTAACTTGTAATGCACACGTTAATCACTGTTATGATAATGAGATTTCGTGTGGTTCAAATTCAAATCCTTGGGGAGGCCATGCTCTCAAACGATCAATCATGATCTGGCAGTTGAAAAAAGTACAACAGAACGATTATTGACAATTATGGAAGTATATATCTTCAAGCCCCTGAGGACCTACACTACTTTCATTTATTTGTTTAAAAGTATTTTATTTTCTGCATTTCAGCATAATGACATGGATAACAATAACAAGTGTACGATATCATAAATGTACGAAATAATTGTAATACAAATCACTACAATAATAAAAAGTAAATGAATTGCTTTTATAAATATACACATATTACATAAACGAAATAATCGTTC
>JZLH01S0340888.1:52927-66261 GCA_001188425.1 Eucidaris tribuloides
TGAGACATATTGCATCCAAAACAGTCAAGTTGTATTTTGAGTTTGAAAGTATGCGTACACGGTCTAATGTAACTGGAAGGGAAACATATAATTCTCGAAATCGAAACAACGATCATAAAATGAGCTATCAGGGAATGATATAACAATCATGTTTACACCGTGTTGCCCACTAGCCATATTGCGTCCCAGATGACTATCAGCAATTGATTTTACGAAAATTAATTGTCAATATTATATTTATGGCAGTTTCTGTAGTTTGCACAACTTGTTTTACAACAAAGGAAGAAGAATACACAAGCACACTGACGGTCCAGCCATGATATCATTCTGAATTCTTCCCCCGACGTTTACCAATTTGGGACTGAATGCGGATTCTTTTTTAACCCTAACCAGGCCATTATGGAAGATAATATGGCTGGGGGGGGGAGGGGCTCTCCACCCCTCTCGAGATATCGACCATCGACTGGGCGATCGCGACGTAAACTACCAAATAAATATATCTCTTGTTTTTTCTTAAGAATAATTTTATGATAATTGAGGCGTTATTTATGCCAGAAATCATACGTTTTGCTCAAAATCACTAATTAAAAGAAAAAAAAAACGCGATTGGCCTCCCAACTGTACGACCGCCCTAGTTATGGTTAACACCCATAGAAAATAATAGATAAACCAAAAAGAAGCATATTTCGTGACGTATTAATGTTTCGAACCACACTTTTCAACATGGCGTAAACAAAAATATGGAGATTATATCACCAAATAAAAAAAAATCTTATTTTAAAAGGCTCACGTATGTAAACACAAACACTCTCACACCACCCCCCCCCCCCCCAATTCGAGGCACACACGCACACACACACGCACACACACACACACACACACACACACACACACACACACACACACACACACACACACACACACACACACACACACACACACACACACACACACACACACACACACACACACACACACACACACACACACACACACACACACACACACACACACCCAAGCAAGCAAGCAGACTTGGGCAAGTGCAATGTACAATTAAACCCGAGTGCCGTATAGAACAATGTACTGTTTTATTGCACAAATTCATACATCACGTCGTGCAAAGAGTCATTTTATGTACATGAAAAGAGAAACATGTATCTCTAACCAGACTTCATTACTATACACCATAAAGATTCTTCGAAACAAGCGGTATACTTTATTAAATGAAGAAAGTCCGCGTTCTCATTAATTGCACCCCACAAAATGTACTTTTAATTGACGTAATTTCCTTCGCAATCTGTGAATCTGCTCACAAATGTTTCCACAATATTAGAGTAAACATTACCAAGACTGTCTTTTTTTTTAGAATTATCTAGCTTAAACAACTCTTCAATGACATACTGGGATCTTTTGTTTTATTTACTACCTTTGTCGTGACATCGTAAAACTGAAATTAAAACAAACATTACCGCATCTGAACACTATTGCCAAATAGACCAGTTTACTGACATACATGAATTCCATTTTTATGCACCTGTTTGTTGTTTTTTTTTTAATAAAAGTTGTCCATTTGAAACTTGAAGAGTTTGCTAGAGTCTTGCCCGAAATAGTAACAAACTATGCGGCCTGGATGGCTGAGAATTAAAAGTGCATCATTATGAACAGTAACTGATCCTAAAGTAAGACAGCCCTGATTCTCACAATGATATTGTTGAAAAAGTCGTATTTCTCAATAACTATGGAGGTAAACGTCATATTTCACAAATAATTGGCGTGTGTAAAACAAAAGCTAATTGAGTACGTCTTCCCATCCACGTGCATATGTCAATGTTATTCGCTGCGTATCTGTAATTATGTTTTCTATTGTATTGGCGCATTTGCACCTGTTCTACTTGTAATTTCTATATTCTATTTTTAAGTGACGTGAATAAAATTGAAATTGAAATTGAAATCCTATAAGAAGCTTCCACACAAATTATGATATTTACTTTTCAACAACCAGCTGGCTTTAAATAAGACGTTGCCCACCAAAAAGCAGATAATAGTGTAAAATTTCAAGGATGGTTTCCTGGTTTAATGCTCACAAAAATCTGGAATATGGCTCTATTCATATTGGAAACCTTTAACATATTTGTTAAGTTAATACCGACTTGCATTGCATCGTAACTTTATACGTAAAAACGTAACCACTAAATCTTTGTCACTGCATCAGGTTTCCACGGAGACAGGGAAACTGCCGAGGTTGTCTGTTAAATGTCAGAAACAACTAAAACACCCGTCTTCTCTCCTTTCTTATGAAGATTTAGTTTCTCATAGTCTGTTGATGGTCCACGCCTATCAAACGACGACATATGCGTTGTTACAACAGTCGAACTTGCACCACCCCTGCCTGTGTGCCTCTGGCTTTTGTCCGACTGATACGGAGCCACTTTACTCGAGTTGGGTCTGAGCTTTGATCGGAACTGCACGAGTGCAAGGGAAACAAGTAACATGTTATGGCGGGTATTACAATATACATGCGTACTCAACAAATAATATAATTAATTATGTTGATGAATAGTTTGTATTATTACAGTATAAATCATAATAGTTTATACACACACGCACTCCAGCAATTGTGCTGCGTATTAATTCTGTTAACCTTAAAAATAAATAGAAAAATAAAGAAGGAATATTGTACAACTCAGATGCTACAACATGTGCAATGAGAAGAAAGAAGAGATAAGAAGTTATTCTTTGTAACAATCATGTTTCAAACTAAAATGGCAATGACGTTGAGAAACAAATAACATTTTTCTTTTCTTTCAAAGCCGACCAAACAACTTTCTAAAGCCATGAACCAAACAACGGAATGAATCGTCCCCAGTAGCAATAAATTACAAGATTAGTATAATTAACATGGTTTTAATTATTTGGAAATGGAAATAAAAATGAAATGAATGAATGAATGAATGAAATACTAACCTCCTTGTTTCCGATTGTGTGGACCAGAAATATCATCAAACCCTGCATGTAAATGGGAGACAAATACAACACATAAAGCCAGTGTGTGAGTGATTGGAACGACCAGTTAGTAGTAGTAGTAAATAGTATATAGTAGTAGTAGTAGTAGTAGTAGTAGTAGTAGTAGAGGTAGTAGTAGTAGTAGTAGTAGTAGTAGTAGTAGTAGTAGTAGTAGTAGAGGTAGTAGTAGTAATAACGGTAATAGCAGTAATTATAGTATCGGTACTACTAGTAGTTATAGTACAACACCTTAATCACTATAATTATGTAGGACTACATGGATACCTTGACACATTAGTGCCTATGTCATTAACTTTGAAAAAAAAATCTGAAAAATTATGCAATTTTACAAAAGTTTGATGCCAGTTCCTCGTAGGAATATCACCCTTCTGTTTTGGTTTTTTTTCCCGCGGGTTCTCAAAATGCCCAATTTGACGTAAAATTTAGATGTCACAAAATGAAAAAAAAAAAATCTAAAACTTTAGAAATTAATTGCATAACTATGTAGAGAATATATCTGGGCATAATCGATTAAATTTTCAAGCATATAGCTCTTTTCATGTTCTTGCACTACCAATTTTATTTGACAACGGTATTTTTTCACGCAAAGGAAAAATTAAGGGGTAGGGGAAATATTTTTGTATTTTTTTGAATTATTCTAATACTTAAAATGTACCATGTTAGGTATCAATTTGAGGCTTATGAAATTCTGCATAAACTGAAGAGTTATTCATTATTGTAGACCGTTTCTATCCCGAGATGTAATTGTGCAAAGAAAAAAAATTGTCCGAAACTGCTAAATTTTGAATGTCTTTTGTCACGGGACATGTCAAATTTGAATGATTCCGGTGCGCAAATTATGAAATAAATAATAAACAAATACTTCAATCCATAAGTTAGTACCTTTAACTAATATGTTAGCAGTATAAAGGGCCATATCTATGTAGATTGTAGACTCTGCAAGTATACGAAGTTGGTAGGTGAAGATTTTTGTCACCCGAAAAGAGCGATTTTCAGGCAAAATCGGCCGCAAATCCATATTTTGTAGCAAAATAGTGTGTGATATAGGGTTTTCGATTAAAAAATCCTAATCTACAGACAATTTTACCCTAGAAGTGACATCTTAAAAATCAAATATAGTTATTTTCACTCTGAAATGATTTTTTTTTCACACTTTGTCAGTAAAACCTATGTCAAATCTGAAACCACGTCCTATGGCCTTGATTAGAGGGAGTCCGGGGTCACAGGAGAAGGTGTTTTACCTGGAAGCTGTTCAGAGCAGTGAAGAGGTAATCGAACAAAATGGTATCTCCATTGATAGCCAGGACCCCAAATATCCACGGAACGCCCATGACAGGAAGGAGAACAATTAGCGCCTTGGACAAGGTTCTGTGGGGGAAGAAGAATACGAAACAAAACTCCGATTAAATCCTACCTTACTCAACATCGAAAAAATAAAATCATAAAACTGATAACTGTTTTCAAAACATACGATGATAGTATGATCATTTTACTGTCTCATGGTACACGTCATCCATATTCACTGCCGCGCAGCTGTTAAAGGTATTGGCTAACATTTACCACAGTTAAAAAAAAATCTGAGCTACATGATTCCCCATGCTACCAGTGTTTTTGATAAGGTCTAAAAATGACGCCCTAAAAAAATTGTATTTCAAAATGATTATTTAGTGCTTTAAAAAAGTGAAAATCGTAAGTTGATCGGATTCACCTGGCCATTTTCTCCCATAGACTTACAGTGTGTACACCTACGCTATTTAAACTCGCCGCCGGGTTTTAATGTTTATTCATAGCTTAACTTGCCATTGGCAGTGTAACTTTCCTAACTTTTTTATTCTAGGGTGTTTATTTGTCCATATGAACACTACTATGTAGTTCAGATATCAAAATTTGACAATTTTTTAAATTGAAGCTCTACAATGTTAGCTTATCACTTTAAGCAATCAATTTTATGCACTGCTCCGGAAATAATCCAAATTACTTTTGTTAATGCGTGCATGACTGCTTGATGTTGTAAATGCTCGAGCAGTTATGTAATACAGACAACAATTTTGACATGACTTAAAAATCGAAAACTAAAACTAAAAACAATGTAAATAAGCAGAATGATACTTAAGTCAATTATTATATGTAATTAATAAGTAATGTTCAGTAGACAACAAAGTTACGGTACTTTCGCTTCATGTTATTAAGTAAGTACATGGGACAACTTTTTAGCAATTTATTTCATGTAAGAGAGTGAGCTTCCTTAATGCTTTGTAGTGGATCTATATCATTATAATATTAATCATACAGTTTACCCCGGCAAAGACAGAAATATCAATAACAGCATACTTACTTTGCCTTTGAAGCCTGTATCTTGGTAATATCGCGATCAATGATTTTCGCAATCTCTCTCATAACAATTAACAGGAGCACGATGTTTATCTAAATAACAAACAAAGCATGAATTTGGGAGAATTTCAGTACATTTACTTTAAACATCTTATATACAAAGCGTAATCCATGAACGAAAAATTTATTGTTATTCCTCATTCCTTCGAAAGTATTCAAACATGACAGCTAAAACACTGACCGCTGTTGATGTGTACATAACCAATGTATTTGTAATTGGGTTTCATAATCTGCAAAATGGAATTATTACAATTTTTGCGCTTCGACATATTCATAGCTTTCTGATGGAAATGGTCTACATTATACTTATCGAAGAATGTGTGATGACATAACGATTTCCACTGGTGATAAACTCCAGCAATTCTTACCAAGATTATGATAAGTGCTGGTCCTACAAATGCATAAATTGATCCGCGTTCAATGGAGAGCCAACAGCTGAGAGAAAGTGGAATTAAAGAAAAAAAAGACATGCAATCGTTAGCTTTTGTCATGATTTTATAACGAGAATTTACGTGGTAAAATTTACAAAATAAATGTGGCTTTTTTTAACGACCATCGTTTTTGAAAATTCATAGAAGAAACACAGATAACTTCGAATATTATGATGTAACACTTTGACAGGATAACGTTACTGCAACGATTTTAGCAGAGGCTTTGAAATGGGGGTTGTATATATGAAGTCCTGGTCTGCCTTATTATTGGTAATATTGTACTACATGTATAACGCATAGCATTAGTGGATATGTCAGATCTTTTTCGGATGTGTTGTAACGATACTGTTGTTCAAAATAAACAAAATGCTAATTAACTAAAAAGAAAAAGCTTCAATTTGAAGTCCAGCACTTTAGATCACGAAGAAATAAGAAATTTCCCACAAGAAACTTACGTATGTGCATTTTCATCTGGAGGGAATTTCTTATAATAATTCGACCTAATAACTGTAGATTAAATGATTCGTTTTTAAAGGAGAATAAAATGTCGCCTTCTGTTGACTCCAATAATTACAACGGGCTTCCACTGTTTCCCACAAGACCGGAATATAGAGGGCAATGGTTGTGTGGTAACATCAGTAAAATTTATAACATCTTCTTCCTATTGCGATATGTACACGATGACACCTAAAGAGTACATGTTTGGCTGTACTTTAAGGCTTATTCTTATCCTCTATATTATTTAAATGTGTCTTGACAGTGAGCCTTTTAGAAAGTTTTATTGTGACTTACTAATGTTCACTCGTGAGTGTGTCAAACGACGCTCCTAAGGAAATTCCGACTAGAGCTACTGGACCACCTGCCAAAAAATGAATAAATAAAAATAAATAAATAAATAAATAAATAAATAAATAAATAAATAAATAAATAAATAAATAAATAAAAATAAATAAATAAATGAATACATAGATAAATAATTAAATAAATAAATAAATAAACAATGTTTGTAAAACCATTGATCATTTATCATGTTTTTAATTTTGCTCTTTTTTACAGTTTGCATCTATTTCTATTTCCACTAAATTACACAACTCAAATTCACGCAGCGTCAAAATTATCATCAACAAGTAATAGGTGACATAGGTGAATTTGACTCAAGTATGGCTAAAACATTTGGCCTTGATTGTGGAATAATAAAAGCCGTCATTATACACAACGAACAAGCAATTATTGAAAACAAGAAAGACACAGTGGGTTAGTGTGGACGTGAGTTTGTGTGTCTCTCTGTGTATTATGCATGTGAATAACAAAAAGAAATAAGTATTTTGAGTAAGAAATGTTGTTTGAGTTTAGAGGATTTAACGTTATGGTGCCAAAATTTCTCAGTTATAGATCCAAACTCGGCACAATTAGTATAACGGCTATTTGCAGCAAGGGAAGATTGTTTCGTCTTTGTTATTGTTATGTTTATCATTTGGAATACCTAATCAGTATGTTTCATTTCAGTAAATGAATGAAAACGATTATTTGGAGAGGTTAAAATGCGATGTAATTGCCTATTCATTTGTTTCAAAGAAAGAGAGAGACAATTTAACAATCCATTAAATCGTTTTTCATGTTCTTACCCCAACCTGCGACGATATAACATCCGATGTGGGGCTGAGATGAAAACACACATACAACACTGCGATACAGATAGACGGCTTCGATCAACATCCAGAAAAAGGCAGCAGTCATGAAATATTGAATAGAGACGGCGATTACTTTACATAGGACCTACAGACATCAAGCAACACAAAGTAAAGACAACGAAATGATACCAATGATAATAATAATATATATAATAATAATAATAATATATACCACTCAAGTGTTTTTACTATTATTTAATTACTATCGTTCTGTAAAAACTGAGTGTTTGGTAATTCAAAGCAATCAATTTTATTTCTTATCACGTTATTTACAACATAAACAGAAAAAAATGTGATCAGAGAAACTAATTTGTTAATAAGGAATATGGTGACAGACAATGATTTTTATAATGCTGGGACGTGAAAAGGCTGAGGCGGATCCAAAATCGTATTGCCTTGGGCAAAGGGGTAGGTGGGAGAGCGAGATATAGGTCTCCACCTTTATCTCTTCTTTTCCCCTACTCTTCCTTCCCCACCACTTTCTACTGTCGTCCTCCTCTTTTCTTTTTTTGTATTCTTCTATAATACTTTTCTTTTTTCATCATCTTCTTACTCATCGTCACTTTCTCCTTCTTCTTCCTGATCTTCTTCTTCTTCTTCTTCTTCTTCTTCTTCTTCTTCTTCTTCTTCTTCTTCTTCTTCTCCTCCCTTTCCTTCTTCTCTTTTCCTCTTCTCTATCTGCTCGCTTGCCTATTTCAAGGGCGTAGGCTGGTTTGGGCATGGGGAGGTGGAACAAGGAGGTCCACATCTTAGGGAGGTGGAACTAAAGTTGAGAAAATCAAGCGTTGAAAGCAAAAAAAGGTGGTGCAAATTTCTTTTTTGCTATTAGGGTGGAACTCCTATGGCTCTGCAGGGGGGGGGGGGTACACCCCCAGCCTACGCCCTTTTTTTATTCTTCCTTTCATTCTTATTCTAAAATATGGTGGAGAAAAAACAAACAAATTCAGTTGGTTCATCGGAGAATAGCTTTACAATTCCGAGGTAAATTTACATGGGTGTTCTTGCTGCTGTAATTTGGTATTTACCTTGTTAATATAGTGCACCATTTCCTTTTACTGCAATTCTATAAAAATACCGCTTCGTTAATTCGATGTAAAGTGCTCACGATTTATTTGCTCTTGCATCGCTCGAAACGAGCCTACTACATTTTTAAAGCAACAAGAGCGGTACTGTGTTTCGGGTTTCCTGGCTCACACGTTATAAAGAATGTTTGCAATTTGCATTCAATAAAAAAACGCATGCGCTGACAAATTTTCAAGTCAATAGGCTAGTTGAAAATGTATATTTTCCCTGTACGTTTCGGAGACATATTACAAATACAACATACAAATAAAGAAAAACATATATTAATATTATAAAATTGATAACATTTTCATGTACCTTATTTTCTGTACGATCTATTCCAAGAAGGAAAATAAGTTGTCCAGTAGCAATTGAAATCAGCAGCATCGTGTGGATTATACGTTCTTCTTTCATTAATCTGGAAAATGGAAAAGGAGACCATTGCTTTCATGTAAGCAAGTTACCGCCTTTTACTCTTCATTTTTCCCCCGAAGCCAGTGTAATATTTACAATCATATTCATATCTGTCATTTTACTTGTCAGCATGTTTCCACATCTATTATTTTTTCCGTAGCAATATTGTTCCATAGGTATGTCTATCGAATCATTCTTTGATATATTAAATTATTGGTTTCTTCTTTATAATTTTCATTTTCATCAGAACCTTGTGCTTGTTTTTAATTGTAAGATGGATTATGTAAACGATTTGATACTGCTGACTTTAGATCAGACGGTTATTTAAACTTAAATCCGGCCTTTGCTGACATGGGTGATATTCACTTTACGCTATTTCGTTCATAAACCCACATTTTCTCCATGATTTAGTTGATTTGATTATTGTAAATGCAATTATGATACGGCAAAATACCCAACAAAAAGTGGAAGACGAAATTAGATGTCAACTATTGACCGGAGATGGCGACAGAGCAATTGGAAAACCCACTGCAAGGCAACCGTAAATCAAGGACTGAAGAATAATGAAATCATGCTCTCTACCAATCAAATTAATTCCGTGGGCTTTTTAATTTGAGGTTTTTCTGAATATGCTGCAGAAAATCACAAAAAAGGATGAGGTTATCCGGCATACATGCTTCAATATTTGTTCAGTCATGTCCTTCAGTAGTTCAGTTATTTTCACAAAATGAATTGTATAATAAACATAATTGAAAAAGTAACAAGGAATTAGTGTAATATTTAGGACTTGTTCCTTTTTAGCCTAATTGTTGGTGGCTCTTATATTTGAAAACGGCAGATTTCCATTAGTTTCCCTGGCTCAATACTAGACATTGAAGTAATTCAGGAATCAGAAATTAGACTACATGCCACATACATTTAGAGATCTAAATACATAGACATATCGGTGAATTTTTACCTCAAGAATATGAAAAGAGCAATGGTGAGTAAGGCACACACTATGGTCACGATGCAGCCAATGTTTGTCAAAATGGTCAGGATCTTGGTATGAATCAGCGGTAACTGTACAAATTTTAAAAAAACAGATAATAGATAGACATAATTTTTGTTGAACAAAATAGAAATGTCGCCTCACGGACGGGGAAGTCCCATTTACAATCGATCATGATTGACTACTGATGTCATCACTTATCAGGACCGTTAACACTTTGGGTGCTGAGCTAAGAATCCATACATGTGTATGTGTTAACCAGGGACTACACTGTTGGACTTAAGTGTGTGACTTTTCAATAAAGTACAATTTTCTGTTAAAATCCAAATGTTATCGAGAAAAACAACTATTCACTCATTTACTTGGTTCAATGTGTCTTCATTGTACGATAAATATCAATGGTATAAGGAACTTCAATGACGTCTGTCATTCGAATTAAGAGATATGGTACTGATTATCTTCTCGGCGAACCGGTGGGCCGATAGTACCTCATTAAGGTTACACATGAGCGAGCCGGGGGGCCGATAGCATCCAAAGTGTTAATATCAACTAAACTAATATGTGCTAATATCTAAAATAAATATCTAAACTAAACTAAACTAAAGTGTTAATATCAACTAAACAAGATTGGAATGCTGTTTACACCAGAGACAATCATATATTGGTCATTTTTTTTGTACGAATTACAGCGTGGATGTAATGTCACATGCTGATCATTAAAAAATTGAGTTAGATGTGCAGCCTTAACGGCAAGGTCCACCCTGACATCAAGTTGGATTTAATAAAAGCAGAACAATGAGAGAAACATATTAATGAAAGTTTGGGGAAAATCCACGAAAGAATAATAGAGTTATAAGGTTTCAAAGTTTTAAATTTGTGACGTCACACGCGAGCAGCTCCCAATATGTCATGTGATATAAATTCCATAAATTGCCATTTTTTAATGGTTCATGATAACTGAATGCGGTTGTTTTCATGAAAGGATGTATGAAATAATGTTTCTGATGATATATTGAATGCACAGGTAAAATCATTTTCACATTTCTGAGAAAACGGCACTTTTATGGAATTTGTATCACATGACCTATGGGTAGCTGCTCACATGTGACGTAAGAATTTTATAAATTTGGAACCTCATAACTCTGTTAATCTTTGGTGGATTTTCGCCAAACTTTCATTAATATGTTTCTTTCACTGTTCTGCTTTTATTAAAACCGACTTGATGTCAGGGTGAACCTTGCCTTTAACATGCGATCATGCAACAACCGGTGCCACGTTGTACTCTATTTACATCTGGTCAGTAAAAATCTTTTTATTGACATGTGCTTCCCCTTCTCAGTCTGTTACAGATACAATGTAGATGAAACAAAATAACACGAATATAATTGACCTCTTATTCATATTGATATCTTACCTCATAGTCAGTTACTTTCATGAGGATACTGAAGCTGGTCAGGTGGTTGCATTCGCATCGTGTCTCATTCGGGTCAACCGCTATTGTTTTACATCCGCCGTGCTGCCATAAGTATCTTCCATCAGTACTGTAAAAATATGATTGCATTAAAATGGAAATATAATCCAAGTTTAATTTATAATCAAACGCGTGGAGTTTAAAAATTCATTTTAGATTGTTTGAAAATAAAACCTAATTTTGTAGAATTTACTTTATTAGTATGGTGGAGAGGCATACTTTTACCCCTTGAGTATTTTTTTTATACACATTATAGCAAGTTTTGAAATGTATTACATCATTTTCTCTGCAATACACACTAGAAAAAATGGGTTCAACTTTGCACCTGTAAAGGTGCGGACCAATGTCACACTGGGAGCACCTTTACGGGCGCAACTTTACACCTTTGAGACCATGAAGGTGCATCTTTGCACCTTTAAGGTTGAAAGGTGGCCTTGAAGGTGTAACTTTTCATCTTTAAAGTTATAAGGTACAACATTGCACCCGTAAAGGTGATCTCGGAGTGGCATTGCTAAAGGTACAAAGTTGAAGCTATTTTTTCTATTGTGTTTATGTATAATTTCATTATTGTACACATCAGATAGGTAATCTTTCGTTCATTTATTATTATTGTTTTTGTAGTTTTTGTGCTCATTCTGTAACAATAAACATACTTGTAGTAAGAGCAATTGTATTGGAAGTAGCAATTATAATAAAGCGGTAAAACTTAGTAGTAATTACTAGGCAGGTAATGAGTGTGCTTACGGTGTTGTAGTTCAGGAGGAGGAGGAGGAGGAGGGGGAAGATAAATAATTACTGTATGTGTTGAGGTTGCTATGGCTGATGCTGTTTCGTTATTGTTGTTGTTAATATTGTGCGTTATCATTCCCGAAAAAAGAATTAAATATACAGAATTTTTAAAGATTTTTTTAAATACTATATATAACACTAGAATCATACTACAGTCAGTTCTCAAAGGTGTAGTAGTATACTGAAAGCAACATCTTATATTGGCTCACCTATTGCCATCGTGTAGCCAACCACAAACTGTTTCATTGGGAGCGACCTAGAAAAGCCGAAATGAGATAACAAATTGAAAGAAAAAATAACAACAACAAGATATGTTAGTATGATAATGTGAAAGTTTTTTGCATGTAGGCCTTGGTAACGGAGATTTTTTTGGCAGTATTTTACAAATTAACCGATATTAACCACAAAAAAGACAATTACCAATGACCACAATTAAAAAAAAATGGCGAGCTATAATTATCCTACATGACTGTCTCTGGCAAGGTCTAAAAATGAAGCCCTGAAATATGCATTTTTCAAACTGATTACTTAGTGCTTTAAAAAGATGAAAACCTTAGTGTACTCACGTTGACCGGATTCACCATGCCCATTTCTTCCTACATACGACTGTTTGTAGATCTATGCTATTTTATACTCGACTGCAGTAATAATTCAAGGATGATGTTTATTCATGCATATCTTGCCAGTGGCAGCATAACTTTCCAAATCTTCGTTTTTTCGGATATTTATTTGTTCATTTAAGCACTTCTATGTAGCTCAGGTTTCAAAGTTTGTCAATTTTTATAAATTGGATCTCCACAATGTTGACTTGTGTCTTTGGCTATTAATGTATCAGTAAACCTCCCATTTGTCCAATTAAATGCTCTTTCCTCTCTTGCTAGTAGTTTTTTTTAAGTGTCTTTTGTCTGCATTAAAAAGGACCTGCTTTTCTGTAACAATAAGGTCAACAGGTCAACTTCTACTTCAGAAAAAAAAGAAACGATGATTTGACTGAAAATATATGTATAAAAGCCATTTCGAAACGCCCGTGTTGCCATTACAATACTGACGGATTGGTCATCCTTAACTCA
>JZLH01S0340899.1:9135-34970 GCA_001188425.1 Eucidaris tribuloides
CTTTCTTGTCTCTTCTTTCTTTTCTTTTCTTTTTCGCCATTTTTTTTGAGAAAGAAAGTCCCTCATATAAACTTTAGGGCGGACGTGTCCCTCCCCCCCCCCTTTCCGCCGCCTATGGGTTTTAGCGCTTGCTCATTTCATTCTCAATTTGCCTTATCCTTTGTCTGATCCTCTATCAGATGTCTTGAAACGTGATTGCCATGGCCGCTGGGAACATAATGCAAACGTATAAATCTACTAATAAGGCATGTAAATCCATTTCGGTTAGTAAATGAAATACTGTATAGTCTATAATATTAGAAAAGGGGATTTACATCTATTCTTCCGGCATACCCATCGGTACAGTATTCCCAATTTACACAGCTTACACGCACACACATACACACATACACACATACACACATACACACACAAACACACACCATCACACACACACACACACACACACAACACACACACACACACAACACACACACACACACACACACACACATATATACAGTGTGCCTCAAAAAAATTGTGCAAGCGAAAACCGCCCTCTTTGGCAATTAGAAAATACTCTTGTGACATGGTGCTTACATCAACGTCAAGAGCTTAGTCTTAGTTTTCAAATAATGTTAGTTTTGTTCAACTTGCTTGTTTTAATCTTGAGATATGATTATTTAAATAAGAAAGGGTGAAATCACAATTGTGCCACTTTTGTTGCAGTCCCTTGTAAAAATGACGCAATTGTGATTCCACCCTTTTATTGTTTACAACATATCTCGAGATGAAAACAAACAAATTTAATAGAACTAGTGGCATTTGAAAGCTGAGCCTTTGCCCTTGACGTTGATGTAAGCATCATGTCGCAATAGAATTTTCTAATTGCCAAAGAGGGCGCTTTTTACTTGCACAATTTTTTGAGACATGCTGCAGCACTTCTCAAAAAATTGTACAAGTAAAAAGTGCCCTCTTTGACTGTTAGAATGTACTGCTGTGACACATGTTTACGTCAACATCAAGGGCGAAGTCTTAGCTTTCAAATGGTGTTTATTCTGTTCAAATTCCTTGTCTTGATCTCGAGATATCTTGTAAGCAACAAAATGGTGGAATCACAATTGTTTATTTTTTACGGGAAGGGGGCCTGATGCTAGCATTGACTGTAGCAAACATTGGTAAAAGTGGCACATTTGTGATTTAACCTTTTCGTTGATATTAGTTTGATATTCATAGGAAATAAAATCAAGTAAATTTAGCTGACTGTATAATTAAATGAGTTATTTAAACATTTCATGCGGCTAACATGCCATGAAATTGTGTCAGCTTCGGGTTTTATGAAAATAAAAATGCGATAAATTGACACTCTCCCAACTCCGAAACCGGCTACAGAAAAGGGCCTTTTTGTGTGACGTCACACCCGGGTATTGCTGCAACTAGCTCGCGCGACGAACTGCGTTTAACGCACAACGTTCATAGAGTCTCTGTCAGCTCCATACTCTCTAAATGGCTTAATATTGCCTGAATTGTCAATATCTGACATAAATTTTGTCCTCGCTCGTGCTGAAACATATCCTGATGTCATCATTTATGCCATTATTGGCACAGAAATTGGGACAATCTCCGAAAAAACAATCGTTTTTAACTTGCTGTGTGTGCTGCGAGATCTGTGTACGGAAATACCTTGAAAACAAACCCTGAAATTATAAGTTGTGTGTTGAGAACGAAATTAACGGTATTTATTGTAATTCATGTTCTGAGGTAGAATTTCGTCTTACATGACAAAGTCTAAGTTTTCTTTTTCCATTTTAATATGTCAAATAACTCAAATTACATAGAATACTGCATTTCTCAGCGTTTCGTTTCGTTTTGTTTTGGTTTCGTCTGTTCGTGTATTGTCAACTTTGCTGCACTGAGTACGTGTGTTATTGAGTAGAAAGTAGTTCCATCTTCAGCCATAGTGATCTCAAACCGATAAATGTTCCAGAGAATAGACGGTTATTTCTATCAAACTGCACGTATAAGTTAAATTTAAGTATTTTTGTTTTGGCCTTGTTGGACTGCGTATCTCACAATCTGCATAACCTCTCTCTCGCGCAGGTAATGTAAATCCGCCAGGGCAGCTAGCGATCAGATTAGATAAAACCAGGCCTGCGCGTCTGGCCAAGCCGCTGGCGGCGAGCTGCCAAAGAGCCGCATTACCGCTCCAACCGCATTACCCGCGTATGAATCGTAACCCCGCAGAATCGCCTCGACCTTATTCCAACTCGTCTAAAAATTGATACGAAGTTTCTATTCTTTTATGTTATTCATAATGATTTACTTAAGGCATGTAATTAATACCCTTGAATGGTGGAAAGAGGTAAAGTCTCCGTTTGTCAAAAGTGCAAATCGCCGACCGACTGGAAACACCGACCTCCCAGAACAGCGCAATATTACACAGCCGGTAGCACCTTGGTCGGAGGTCGGTCCTTTTACCCTTTACTTTTCAGCGTTTTACTCACAAACAGGACATTTCTTAGAATATTAAGATGGAGATAATGAGATGTAATATGCAAACGATGTTATATTAGGCCTATATTTCATTTACATAAGGGCAAAGAAGTTAAATAACACAGAAGTTCAGGGTTGTCTTTCTACCTAATATGTGTGTAGGTATGTACCCGGAAGTTGCCCGCAAGTCCACGAACCCTTCTGTGACGTCACAGCTAAAGGCCGTTTTCAGACAGCGAACGAGCAAATTCGGCCCTGAGAGTAGGGTGACGTTTTCACTCTAATTTCGCTTTTATGGAAGAGTAATATTGCTTAAATGACATTCAAGCTCATTGTATGGCTTATAAGCTATCTGTAGATATGTATATCGATGTATTTATGGTTTTTCTATAAATGTCTCCTTTAAGTAAACATATCTCAGGATTAAAACAAGCAAACTGAACAAAACAAACGACATTTGAAAGCTTAGACTATGCCCTTTATGGTGACGTAAGCATCACGTCACAAAAATGTTTTTCTCATTACCAAAGAGGGCGCTTTTGACTTGCACAATTATTTTTGAGACACACTGTACACAACATAAACACCAATCAACCCCAACGACAACCCACCCACACACCACACACACCCCACACAACACAACACACGACACCACACACACACACGTAACACACACAGACACACACACACACACACACACAACACCACACACCACACACAAACACACACATATACACACGCACATCGACACAGCCTACATTGTAGGGGTTATAAGTGTGATGCACATTGTTCTGATTTATTATTTTATATATTTATACCGTTTTCTTTTCACGAGGGTAGTCTCTTCAGTTCATCAAAACTGCTTTTGCCCAAGAGAGACCCTGCTTAGGATGAACAATAAAATGAACAATAGAAATACATCATATAATACATTCGTAGATCGCAGAGTTTATACTACATTAAATCATTACATAAAGTACATTATAGAATACTTATAGGGGAAGTAAAAGTGTGGTGATATAAATATAAGAAAAAAAAATACATGAAAATCGCACGTTTATAAATTATTTACAAAATGGGAAATTACCTGAATTTATTAAACAATATAAAAACAAAACATATTATTAGAATCATATATTAGATATTGGGATGATTAAATAGCTAAATATTTATAAAACTAAGGGTACGGGTTATTTGTTTGAAGCGACTGAGGGTGAGACTAGATTGCACTGATGTTGGGAGGTTGTTGAATAGTTTGCAGCCAATATAAGAAAGAGAGTTTCGCATATAATTAGTGCGGGGCGTTGGTACAAATAATGGACTGTTGACAGCAAACCGGGTGTGATAGTAAATAGGTCTACGGAGAATTAATCTGTTTAGATAACTGGGGGTCAAATGATTTAGTATTTTGTAAACAATTACGCATTGGTGGTATTTGATTCTTTGTACAATGAATTGCCACTTTAACCTATTCAAAAGAAATGTGGAGAAAGTATACATGTTCTGCATTCAAAACAAGTCTTGCATATTTATTTTGCATTCTTTGTAGTCTATTTAAATTTGTATTTGAAGTACTGCCCCAAATAGTGCAGCAATAATCAAAATGAGGTAAAATCATGGTATAATAAAGATCAATTAGATTATTGCGTGTGACAATTTTTTTAATTCTCCGTATACATCCCATTGATTGAGAAATTTTCATAATAAGCTCATCTACGTGATTCGACCATTTAAGACCGCTATCAAGTATAACACCTAGATATTTAAAAGTATGTACTGATTCAAGTGTTTCATTGTAGTATTGTATTCTAATTATTTTACCATTTAATTTAAGTTTTGAACCAAAAAGCATTACTTTTGTTTTTTTCTGAATTAAGGAACATGTGATTATCATTCAGCCATTTGACAATTAAATTAAACTGTGACTGAAGAATTAACTCCACATCTGGCACACTTTTTGCTGCATAAAACATCGCCGTATCATCGGCGTACAGAGATAATTTCAATGAATCATTAAACTTGATATTACCAATGTGGCAATGTCATTAATGAAAAGACTGAATAACAATGTCCCCAGTGTTGACCCTTGCGGTACACCTGACTTCATGATAAGAAAGCTACTCAATGTACCATCAATTGAGACGCACTGATTTCTTTGTGTTAAATAAGATCGAAACCAGTCCAATTCACTGCGTTTTATACCATAGAATGACAACTTTTGCAGAAGTAAAGATTGCGGGATAACATCAAACGCTTTGCGGAGATCAAGAAAAATAGCTCCCGTCACATAACCTGAATTCATATTATTAGGCCTCAGTCACATTGACTGCAGACACCGTATGATAACTTTAGCTACGATGTATCGTACGATTCTGGGGGCATCGCAGATGGCTACGGTCTACGAGGTTTGCGTTCACATTATCTACAAGCATCCTGCGATTTCTTGTACGGGCCCTTGAGTTCGAGCAGGTGCAGAAGCTGTAAGGATATCGTACAGCTATCGTACAGAGATCATGCGATATCAGTGCAGTTACCCTGCCGTCTCCTCAGCCTCCTCACAGATATTTTGCAATATCGTACAGAAATCGTACGATGACCCCATGCGGTTGCAACCTCCGTACGATTTTTGTCACCTGTCCCCAAATAGCCTCGGTCACATTTGACCTACGATGACTTTACGGGGCCCGTAAACTCATCCTATCTTCCATATCGTGTGATCTCCGTACGGTGACAAGCTTTGACTGTACGATTTTCGTACGATTTCATGGACTCCCTGGGGGCACCGTAGCCTCTACGATTTTGTTTAGCGCGAAGGTTTGACAATTTTTAAAATCGTAAGCCCGTAGCCCGTAAACTTATCGTAGATGGCATCGTACGATCGACGCAGGACATCACACCGAGGCTTTGCGCTGATCGTGCAGTCATTGTACGATATCGGCTATTGCAGTGGGTACTCGAACAATAAAATGGCACAATGGCTATACACATTCTTTGTGAACCCCTGCAGGATATCGTGCAATTTCCTTACGATATCGTACAATCTCTGTACGATATCGAACGATCTGTGAAGGGGCCGAGGAGACTACAGGGCTATCGCGCGATTTCTGTACCATAGCTGTACGATCTTCGTACAGCCTCAGCACCGGCCCGAACTCAAAAAGGCCTTTACAAGAAATCGCACGATGCTCGTACATACGTCGTAGCCCGTCGCCATCTGCGATGCCCCAAATATCGTACGATAAATCGTAGATAAAGTTATCGTACCGTGTACGCAGTCAACTGTGACCCGATGCTTTTTCCGATATCCTACGATGAATGTACAATTAGCGCACAGCCTCGGTGCGATGTCCCTGCGTCGATCGTAAAATATAATCTACGATAAGTCTACAGGCTACGGGCTTACGATTTTTAAGAATTTGTCAAATTTCACACTAAACAAAAATCGTACAGGCTACGATTCCCGTGGGGAGCCCGTGAAATCGTGCGAAATCGTACAGTCAAGGCTTGTCACCGTAGGGAGATCGTACGAAATGGAAGATACGATATGTTTACGGGCTCCGTAAGGTCATCTTAGACCAAATGTGACCTAGGCGGTATTCGTTGATATCGGTTATGCAGGTTGCAGTTGAATGGTGGGGTCTAAATCCGGACTGAAAATCCTTAAGAAGATTATTTGAATTTAAGTAAGAATTCAAGTTTGATGATGTAGGTCGGTAGAATTTGACATTGCTGTGTGGTGCACATTGGTAAAATATGACATTGCGGGGTGATTTCTTTTTGGAAGTGATATACCCCGCAGCGGGTAACGAGCACCTTTTATTTATTCGGGGCCCCTATGCCAGTAGCCAATCAGAAAGAGTTTTACATGTGCCTAGACCATAGGGCGGACTCAATTAAATCGCTGTGACGGCAAGGAGAGATCGCCGCCATTACCGTGGATGACAGCTTTGCTTTATGATTGCACAGTAACCGATGGAGTCTTGTGAATTGATTGAGCAAAAATGCAACATTTTGTGCGTTGCAACTGGTTGCTATAACCATTGACACACGGAACGTTGCACCATCTTTCATAGGTAAGTTCCCATATTAATTTCAGTGAATTTAACGATCATGAAAGTTGTTTTAGAGGCATATTATGAACCCGCTTTCTAGCACTGGGCGTCTCGCTAGCTCAGCGGCTAGTTAGCGGCTGTACGCGCTGCGCTCTCGGGCTGAGTTCCCGTGTTGCTTTGTCCAGGCCCAGGTCACTCCCGTCAATTAATGAAAAATCTCGGGGGATGGGGGGAGGGGGGCGTATCCCGAGATTTTGGGGTACCCCTGACTTTCGGCTATATTTTACAGCATAGCCATAGCATCCAAAGGGTTAATAAGGTTAATAACTCGGATAACATTTGGATGCCATAATGTAAAATATAGTCAAAATTTGAAAATCTTTGGGGTCCCCCCCCCACGAGATTTTTCATTATTAAATAATTAAATTTTAAAAAACGAAAAAGAAATCAGAATCTGTTATTCGGTGTGAAATGACACTTTGCTCAAATTAAGAAAACTAAAAATCCCCAAAACTAATCTTTGGGCTTAACATTAGTTCTTAATAAAAAAAAAATTCTTAAAACCTTTAGTCTCAGATTTTGGAGACCCTTATCTCATGCATTCCAACACATGAATGAAACATAACTCGAGTGAGAATACAGACAGGTGTAAGGGTAATTATAGCATCTATTGTACTCAACCCCTTACTTGTGTGGTTGCCACGCCCAGCAAATATCGCCAGCACGAGAGCCGAGCAGTGTCATATGAAAGTCGGTGATCAGATTTTTCAATGACCATCGCAACAGCCTAAGAGAATAATATCAGATCATGATACATAATAATGTCCGAAGTATATGACATTTATGAATGTCAAATATAAGTTCTAACATGATGTAACTAGAGCTCTAATTCTATAATACCTAACCGCGTAACGTAACTAGAATCGAGGTGATTGATTCAATGCTCTTTTGTGCAGGTTATGATCATATCCAAACTGTTTTTAATGATCTTATTTTCTTTTTTCCTCTTTGCAATTGCAGGATCAGGGATTCAGATAATTGAATGGAGATGGACGCAAGCCCATAGTTCAATAATTAGAGGGTGGACCTGTTTAGCCATGGACATTACATGATTTTAACAGAGCGGTCAATCGTCATTGCTGATATATCTCTCGATCTGCCTCATGGAACAAGACATGTCAGTATTCATACTTTCGTACAGAAACTATGGATATTACAAATAAACTTCGCAGCATTAATGTAGTTCCTAAACAAATTATAATTTATAAAATCCTTAAAAAGTTAGAAAATTTGTATGGCAATATATCTAACCAAATTATTCTAGCCCGGATGAGATAAATTATTGATAAAGAGACATATGTGCAGAAGAAAAATCTGCTGTTGGCTTTCATATTGTGTGTGTTTTTTACATGCATAGATTGTAAAATATTGATGCAATGGATCCCTTTGACAGTTATAGAAGAAGCAATCATAAAAATGAAGGATTGAGGCAATTTCTGTACTTAACTTCTCTATAACAGCAGTTTAGCATATTCAAGGTAAAAAACAAATTACAGTTAATTTTTAAATCCACAAATTGGAAACAATAGATCAGGAAGCTTAAGAAGGCAGTTTCAATTTTTTGTCAATTGCACACTACTCGAACTTTCCTTTTTATTTAAGGGACTTCGGTAGAATGATTGTTTGTAAAAAGTTATTCGCTTTGCTTGTCTAAATGCTGTTATTTTAAGAAAATAATGTGCATGCCTTATTTGCAGGGGCGTGTGTCAGGGTAAATTCTTAGGGGAGGGGCGGGCGAAAATCTGTTTGAAAAAGTTTTGATGGCCAAAAATTTGCGTGCCAAATAATCACCGAAAGGCCGGCTTCAGCTCGAAAACTAAACCGTGGCGACGGTGGGGTCGTGGAATTTTTTTTATTCGAACCACACCAACCTCCCCATTTATTTTATTTCTACTCTTGAAAAAATAGCGGCCGGCGCGCGGGGCCGCTCTAAGGCCTCCTTCCGAGCGGGCGAACCTGCACGGCCGGCCCCGCGCCCGTTTGCCCGCACGCGTTGATCCGGATCATCCATTCTTATCCTCGTCTCACATTATCCCCTTCATCGGGCTCGCTTTTAAGTTTTTATTTTTCTCCTCGGTGGCTGTCCGGTTGGTTTTTCCCCCAATGCGCTGTGTTTTTAATCCCCGGCATTGGTGGGGAGACAAGCCCCTACACTCCCAGGTCACCAACCTACCCATGCTGTTGTGTATATGAAATCTAGAAACTGTCAAAACTATGATATTTACCACTGGCATGTGAATTTCAAGACAGGTGAAATCAGTGAGACAGTACTATATTTGATTGTACTGTACTAGAAGTTTTAATACAAAAGATTCAAATTTAGAACATCCATGATAAGACTGACATTGAATTATCATATATCATGTACTAGGAAACATTTTTTCTTCATTATTTAGTCACCTTGTCCACCAGAATTTTATGCTCAATCCAATGAGGTAAAACCATTGTCATCAAACAAATTAATAGGTTCTGCCATTTTGTATCAAAACCAATTATCAAAACAGAAGCAGTCATGAATTTGGAGATCTCTATCTTGTTAAAAATCAGTTCCCTTGTACATGTATACAATTGTATTGGTGTTTTGAAAAGTTTCTTTATGATTGTATCACATATTAATAACCTATGGATCTATAATTCTGTGTCAACAGCTGTGTGTGACAAATTAATATGAGAAGTCTAAAATTCATGAGATTTAATACAGATGATTTTTTATACCGTAATATCATTTATGTGTATGTTCAGCGACTTTATGTGTGTGTTTTGTGTATGTGTGTATGTGTTTATGTGTTGTGTGGTAGTGGTGTTGTGTGTTTGTGTTTGTGTGTTGTGTGTGTGTGTGTAGTGGTGACTGGAGTCGTTGAGTGAGTGTGTGTGTGTTATGTAATGTATATGACTATGTGTGTGTGTGTGTATGACTGTATTGTGTGTGGTATGTAATGTGTTGTGTTGTAGGTGTGTGTGTGAGTGTGTGTGTGTTGAGAGAGAGTGTGTTTGTATTAATGTATGTATTTGTGTGTGAGTGTGTGTTGGTATGTATGTGTGTATATTGTGTGTGTAATGGTATGTATTTGTGTGGTGTGTATGTGTATGTGTGTGTATTTATGTATGTTGAGTGTGTGTGTGTTGTGAGTGAGTGTGGTTGTTGTGTGTAAGAGATGTGTGTGTATTGTATGTAATTTGTGTGTGTGTGTAAAGAGAGTGTGTGTGTAAGACAGTTGTGTGATATGTATGTATTTGTGTTGTGGTGTGTGGTGTGTGTGTGTGTGTGTGTGTGTGCATGTGTTTGTGTTTGTGTTGTGTTGTTGTGTGTGTGTGTGTTGTGTGTTAGTGTGTGTTGGGTGGGTGGGTGTGGTTTGGGGGTGGTTGTGTTGTGTGTGTGTGTGTTGTGTGTGTGGTGTGTGTGTGTGTTGTGAAGGTGGGTGGGGTGGGATGGGGGAGAAAAGTGATTGCTCTTTCCTTGTTTAATTTCAAAGATTTGTGAGAAGGAAAACAAAGGAATCAGCTGTTTTGGTAATTAGGAGTAATTCTGTTGGGGCTAATCAAGCAGACCATGCAGGAATTTTTTTTTTTTTGGGGGGGGGGGGGCAACTGATTAATTATTAAGATTAAATTCAAAAGACATTAAAGTACATTCTGACTGGTTAAATCTATATTCTAACGTAAAATTAAAATTTCACGTGCAATGAAGATGTACTCAATGAATCATTCAGCGAGGCGTCGATCCCGTTTTCCATAGGGGGCGATATCGCCCCCCCCATGAAAATATTGGGTGGCAAACATATCGATTTGCCCCCACCCCAAATAATTATGACAACTGATAAAAAAATCATAAATGCATTGGAAATATATGTTTTTGAATAAGCATTGGAAAGCACTATAAAACCATTAAACACGGCGATAAAAATACTGTCAAACATACAAAATTGTCATTTTTCGGTGTCGCTTTTGCGCGCAAACTTTGCTTTAACGATTTGGCGCGCAGAGCGCTCGAAAAATTTTAGGGCATTTTTCACTTTTGCCCCCCCCCTCCCGTCCCAATCCGAAACATGGAATCGACGCCCCTGGAATCATTCATGCACGGACGGAGAAGACACCACCCATCTCCCCCCCCCCCAAAAAAAGAAAAGATAAAAAATGATAAAACACAAAACAGTTCGTAGTCTGGTTACTCGCAATTAGACCTCAAATCTTCCCTACATGTGGGTGGAGGGGCTTCTTAGCCCATCGCATTATCACTATCCGCTCCAGCTAACGACGCTCTGAACACCTCAAATATCGTTATCAACCCTCTGCTGTTATAGAAAGTCCGAAATATTCGTTCATATAACCCGCAAACGGTCAAAAAACTTTGTTTTGTTATCCATGGAAACGACTGACCAATCGAATTGATCGTTACAAAGTACAAACGGCTACGCAGTTGTTTTTTTTTTTCTTGTATTCCCACGCAATTTGGGATCGCATGGAAAATTTGATGTAGCAGTTCACAACAGTGAGGAACTCTAGTGACAAAATCTTCTTGTGTACCCACTTGGGGTATGCTACGTCCGAAAACCTTACAGTTGCGTCACACCGCTGCGGGGTGAATATCAACAGTCTTTTTTTTTAGGCTATCGTGTTGTACGTCGCAGTGTGTGTGGTGTGTGTTGTGTGTGTGTTGTGTGTGTATGTGTGTCCTCTTTTTGTGGGTTTGTGTGAAGAGGGCTCCAATTGTGAGGTGAATGTTGGTATAAACATGACATTGTGTGGTTATTTTGTATTGTTTCACTCTACAACGACAAACAATAGGAATAAACATACCAAAGAAATCACCGTGGTGCGATTTTTTTTTTCCAATCCAGCTAATAAGCCGTCTACGACAATTTGCATTGTTTTTAACATATTATGCTGTAGTCTGGGGCGTTGATCGAGTTTCGGATGGTAGGTTGGGAGATAAGAAAAGTGTTTTTTTCCGGAATGCTCCCGGTGCAAAATTGGCATACAATTTGAAAAAATGATACAATTTGTCATTATACTGTATATGTTTAATAGTATTTTCATGTTAAGTTCAATGGTTTTGGTCTGAATTGAAACTATTTTGAAATATATATTTGCAGTACAGTTAATCACTTTTAAGTTTCAAAAACGTGTCTTTTCCCCCAATATTTTCATTCAAGGAGAGGCTGCGCCCCCCCCCCCCCAAAAAAAAATATATACATATATATGAAGAGTTTATTTCCAAAAGGAACTACATCCATATTTGCTACTTCAGAGAAAAAGGCATTTGTTTACCAGATTTTGTACAGGCGCCTATGGAAAAGTGATATTAGAAAGTGCATTTTCTCACGGTTGCATTCACAATTGAGGTTAAAACTTTTGTTCAAGGACAGGTATCTACCTGAGTAATGATGTGATAACTCAATTTTCATCAAAAGTGGATCTAGTCCCTTTTGGAAACGAGCTCTTCATACCCTCGGCTGTGGGGTTTATCCAGCAAATGTATGTTCTACCTTAACATCACCCAGAAATGTAGCTCTGTATCTTTGGTACGCGTGTACACACACACACACACACACACACACACACACACACACACACACACACACACACACACACACACACACACACACACACACACACACACACACACACACACACACACACACACACACACACACACACACACACACACACACACACACACACACACACACACACACACACACACACACACACACACACACACACACACACACACACACACACACACACACACACACACACGCACACACACGCACACACACATACACACAAATACACACACACACACACACAAACACAAACACACACACAAGTAGAGCCACAAACGAACATCCACCCATACATACAAACACACATGCACACAGAGACTTACAACAGACACACAGACTCTGCGTCATGCAGTCTCCCACACGAGGATACAAACACAAAGTGCACACAAACAAAATTATGAACCCTCGAAAATTTAATAAAGCGCAAATTTACCAGCACCGCTGCTAGTAAAGGAAATGCGTATGAAAATATAAATGGTTATTAGGTATCTTTACTTGGAAATGGTATAAATCCACTTGCAAATTTGCAAACATCCTGGACAGAAACAAATATGACATTTTGTATAAATCATAACCTTCTGGAATAGTTATTGGCAATGCATCAAGTAAGTTTTTTGTTTTACTTCAAATTATACATTTTAAAGATCTTAAAAGCTACTTCAGATTACTAATTTAAAACCAACGTCAGTATGGTTGAGTAAACTGAGACTAAATGTTATGGTAAATCCAAAACGTCTTCATTGGAGACAAACATATATGTTACCAGATTAAAGGAAAAAAATAACACATGCATTGGATGAAGAAATTGTTAAACGATGAAGTAAAGAGTAGCAACTGGTTGCTAAAATGTGATTAACTAATATAAGACATATATGCTAATTGTATCGACAATTTGCACAAAACAAATATGTTAATTAAATTGAGTAAATATGTAAATTCGTAAGCCAGTAGTTGATAATTTTTTCATCAATACGATATAACGTTTAATTTTGCTATATAATATTTGGTATCAATTACAATCATTTTGAATTTAAACTGACATTATATCGAGTAACATATTTATTCTAAAAAAAAAAGTATGGAAATGAGTCTCACATCTGTCCACTGGCGTAAATCCCGGGGGATGGGGGATATATCCCCCCGCTTTTGGAGGATGGGGGATGGCCCATACAATCACCCCTCCCCCCCCCCACCACACACACACCATACTTTTCAAGAAAGAAATATAGTTTTTTTATTGATTAATCATAAATAAAGTTGCTATTTTCTGGGACACATTGTATTAGGAATCAAACTTGTGTAATTTGCATTTGAATTTACTTGTATTCCTGTAATTGTTACGAAAGGAATTGTATGACATGCAGAAAACAAGACCTTTGCAAACTGAAAAACATAAAGCAATACATTTTTAAGGATCTTAAACTTTACTAAGATTACTGCTTTATCAGCGTCGAAAGAAGAACTTGAGAAACAGTTATTGACATCATGATTTATCGAAGAAAGTCTTGATTGGAGAAAAACATATTACCGAATTTAAATAAATATATAAAGACATGCATTGGAGGGATAAATTGTTTTACGAAGAAGTTAAAAGTAGCAGCTATTGCTAAAATTTGATTCACTGATAACACGTTCATGTACATTATGACCCGTCACGACAACACCCTGTTAAAGTCGCACTACTAAATGGTTAAGTTTTATGATCTTCATAAAGTTGCAAAAGTTTGAATGCTTACATTTCCCCATTTTTTTCCTCGTTTATGTTTTATGAGGTGTGCGACTTTTTGTGCAACACAAATGCGCTAATTAAGTACGACTAACTAAATAGGTAAATTTGTGATCCAGTAATAATATAATTGATAAATTTGTATCAATACTTCAAAAAGTTCAATTTACCCTATAAGCATAGTGAATGGAGATTAACATTTTATCAATTTTATTCATAAACATCACCAAGGAAGAATAGTAGGACTGTCATATCTTTACTTATTTAGAAGCATATATGGACTAAAATTTCACCAGAGAATAACAATAACGAATGATCGGAAAAATTTAGACAGACATAGATTACTTATGTTTCAGTTAGAAACTTCAGGAGTGGATTAAACCTTTTTTCTGTATTGCTTAGTTGACCCATATTCTGATGTGTATACTTTTAAATGAATTGATGTCCCCAATATTTCAAAGGCAGGGCGTCTCTTTTGCATGCCTAAAAATTAATATTGAGTAAATACAATGACATTTAGAAGAAAAGGCAACCTGGGAATATTTAGAAAAATAAAGGAGCAAGAAACTCAGTTTTAGTGGAATTATAGTGACCGTTACGGCCCTGTCACACACTGCCGTTTAACGATTCCGTCTGCCTCCGTCCAAAATATTTACCTCAGACGGTGTCAGACGGTGGCAAATTGCCATGAACGGTGTATAGGAAAGTATGAATAACGTCTAAATACGTCTTAGAAACGTCCGCTAAGTATAAGAAACGTCTTCATTCAGAAAAGCTAACGGGAATATGGAACACATGAATAACGTCTGCGTTAGTATGAGAAACGAACGAAACGGCTAAAAAAAAAACAGCTGAAGTACGCTCATATTTAGTTAAGTGAATGTTTTTTAGACGTTATTCAGCTGTTTTCTTGCCGGTTCCACCGTTCCATAGAGCACATTGTGCGTTCCATGGCTGGAGGCGGACAAGCTGTTTGCCTGCCAAACAGCAATAAGGGCTATACCGGTAAAATTCCACCCGAGTTACTATGAAAACGGCCAAAAACCGCCCGAGTTACATAATGAGAACCGTCAATCGCGGTCGGATACTCCCCGTTTCAAACTTTGAACATGTCCAAAGTTTAAAACGCATATCGCCGTCTGTCAACGTCTAGATACGTCTGTAAAACAGCTAAAAAATGAATTCAAAAGTCCAACACTCGTCCAATAAACGTACGCGTTCGTTTTTCAGATGGAATCGTTACACAGCGCAAAAAGGGATAGCGCCGACTGTCAACGTTTAGATACGTCTGTAAAACAGCTAAAAAACGAATTAAAAAGTCCAATAAACGCCCAATAAACGTACGCGTTCGTTCTTCAGACGGAATCGTTAGACGGCGCAGTGTGACAGTAGCTTCAGACTCTGATTTTATTTTTTTTCTCGCGAGAGAAAAATTCCTAGCATAGAACGTACACTAAACGGCTATTGTTTTCTTTCGCATTTTTCAAATTCTAGGTAATTAATGACTCACATATTTCATAGAAATGCCATTCATCAATAGCCTAAGGGCATGGGTTATCTTTTCCTGGTCTGCGGGGATGTTTGCAAATAAGATTAAACGGAGAATTACAAAAATTCTAGTGTAAAAAGAATGCTGCAAAAGTATTACAAAAGCACTTAGTATTTTCTATTATAATTATATTTCTTTTGTTCTTACTCAAAGTAATATGCGTATTATTTCAAATGCATGCATATATCGTGAAGTTTCCAAATAATCATGCGGGAGAGAACGTTTTTACTAAAGCACTCAATACTCGACTACTCATCAGCCAAATATGCTAAGAACAGCCAACCATCCCGCTTTGAAAGAACCAATTGCGACGGCCACATCACGTGCATGCCCTGCCACTCTTCTCAATTCCCTCCAGAAATCACCCCTCCTTTGGCGGTGATTAGGAGACGAGACCACTTCTGACCAATAGGAACGCGTGCCTGCGCACATGCCACGTATGATTGGTCCGTTAGTATTTTGAACATACCCAGTTGGTATCTCATCGCCGATGTCTAAACCAAAGTATATCAATCGAGCTGCCTCAGCCATCTGTCATTTAAAAGGGAATTCAAGGAATAATTTCAATTCAGACTGAAAATAGATTTTAAGTTCCATAAAGAAAGTTGCATTATTATGATAAAACACGTTTGCTGTTACATCAAGAGGAACAGAGGAATCAGCCCGGTTTTCACATCAAACCGAAATAAAGGAACAAGTTTGTATGAAGTAATTTTGGCACATCACAATCAGAAAGGGTGTGCGACATTTGCTCCGGCGATCATTTCAAACACTGTGACAAAACTTAACCGTAACTCTAACTCTAACTCTAACTCTAACGCTAACCCTAACGCTGACCTTAACCCTATTCATAACTACAGACACAATGACAACGCTATACCTAGCCCTTTGTCCTCTGGGAAAATGTCACCGGGGCAAGTGTCGGTGCCCCACCAGAAAACATTATAACTTTTCACATTATAATCACACACTGTCAGTGTACTAGGCACAATTCAAAATGGCGCAAGTGCATAATTCTATAGTTACATAAGGCAAGAATGATATTTTTTTTGAAATATTGCAAGAACAATCTTTGAACACGAATACAAATAACAATCATAAACAGGACCCTGGGAACGATTTTTTCGCCGGCGGTGCAGAGATATATATTTTCGCGGCCCCCCCCAAAAAAATTCGCGGCCAAAAGTTTTTTCACGGCCAAATTCGCGGCCAAATTAACAGCCGAAAAGTCGCTCAGTGTAGGGGGGGGGGGAGGGTGTCGGCGGGAAATTTTCGCGGCCCCAAAAAAATTTCACGGCCAAATTCGCGGCCAAATCAACAGGCGAAAAGTCGCTCAGTGGGGGGGGGGGGTCGCGGACAATTTTCGCGGCCAAAACAATTTTTCACGGTCCAAATTCGCGGCCAAATCAACAGCTGAAAAGTCGCTCAGCGGCCAAATTTCAAGAAAAATAGACATACACGTCTTTTTGCAGGGGATGCTGGGCACCCCCTGGAAAATTTCACCCCCAGCACCCCCGCTTTCCAGGGCCATGATGATAAAATTTTTTTTTTACCGATGGTGGAATGAACTACGCTTGTTAAAACTGAATTACATTCAAGGGTTTTGAGGACATAAATAACTGGTTGAGTAAACGGAAAAAAAAATCATTGCAAGCATTTCTTAGAAAAAAAAACCCAAAAGACAATGTCGCAGCATGCGCTTATAGTAAAATCACTTCGTTCTGTTTAATGTTTGTACTTCAACAGTATTTTTCAACTTCAACGCGCACGGAAAACACACACATACGTACACATACTAACACATGCGCACACAGACAAACAAACATACATACAAAAACACACATACACATGCACAGACATGAAGCCGCTGCCTTCAAACGATAATGTCATTTCGTTTAATAAATTATAGAAAGTGCTCTGCACGTAGGGCGTGCATTACTTATCTCAGTCTGCCATGAATTATCAATTCACAGAATACAAATTTGGGAATTCAAAGACATAATGTTAACATAATGTCAAACTGTGATATCTGAGCTACATATGGACAAAAACACACCCTAGAATACAACAGTTTGGAAAATTATGCTGCCACTGGTAATATATGAATGAATGAACGTCATCCATGAATGTCCACTGCGGTGGAGTACAAAATAGCCTAGATTCATACACAGTAAGTCTTTGGGAAGAAATGTTCATGGTGAATCCAGTCAACCTGAGCACTCGTAGATTTTTACTTTTTTAATAGTACTAAATAATCATTTTGAAAAGAAAAACTTTTCAGGACTTCATTTTTAATCCTTATTAAAGAGCGTAGAGCATGGATAACTATGTAACTCACACTTGTTTTAACTTTGGTCATTGTTTGGCCGTGTCGTTAATGACAGCATAATAATGAACGCCCGAAATAACAGGATATTTAGCTTACCTCTTCCTCACTTTGCTTCATCAATTCTCCAAAAGCGTCCATCACATTACCAGGCAACACGAAGGCAACGCATTTGTTTTCATCGTGTAATTTGGCAAATACAACACGCTGTATATTGTTACAAAGAGAAAAAAAGAATATACATTGTGTCCCAGAAAAAAAGGAAACCGAATTTCATGGCAAAAATATTCATAATGAATAATTTCGTCAGTGAATTAGGTATGACTGTAAAGCTCCTTTCCTCTTCTTTCATTTGATACATAAATTATTATCAATCGATCACGCATTATTGAATTAAAACAATGAATATTGATGCTACCAATATTTCATTTGCACGCATATATTCCATCTTTGAGTCCATTTTCATGGTAGTAAATGTAATCATTTAAAAAAAAAATAAAAGCATGACATAAAGATTCATAATTTCCTCTTTTATCTGACACCTCATGCGTAAAAAAAATCAATGTATGCCGGAAAACAAGTTAAATTAAAACATGCCTGTTTTATCGAGATTTTTAAGATGAATACATTTTGAGCAATTGGAAGCGAGCTGAACAAAAGGATTCACGCACGGCTGACTTCACAAAATATCTTGCTCAGGACACAACAATAGGCTCTGAATCATGTTCGCAAGGTAGCCTATTGGTTGCTGGCTGCCAAATCCAGAAAACAGGGTTAATGAATGCATTTTGGAACATTTCTGAAAACAAACATCATTTGAAAATGTCTTTTCTCATTGATGCAGCGCTTATTTTTCACAAATGTGGTATCATATGAAAGAGGATAAAATCGGCTTTTCAATAATGTCCTTCAACCTCAAAGATATTCTGAATACATTCAAGCCTGACAGTTTGAATTTCAAATTTGCTCATGCAAATGATTTTACGACTGTGTCCATTCTAATTGTCTTTGCTCAGCCATGCGTGAATGGAAATCTCTGTGACCGGTATCAAATTAAAGTAGAGAAGATATGATTGCCATCCATGTACGACTTTTATTTCATATTTGTTATGAAGATATAAAAATGTTTCCATCAATCTCGGTTTCCTTTTTTCTGGGACGCACTGTATATAGACGCAAAATAAATGTAATAAATGTTATAATAGAGACAAAATACATGTATAGAAAGAAAGACAGGAAGAAAGAAGGAAAGAAGGAAAGAAATAAAGAAAGACAAGAATTAGAATAAACATCATAAAGCTGACAACAAAATACGGTACACCTTCCTCATATCGCTTAATACAACGTGTCTCAAAAATAATGTGCAGGTGAAAAACGTTTTTTTTTCGTCAATTAGAAAATGCTTTTGTGACATAATGTTTACGTAGTCTCAGCTTTCAAATGCCGTTTATTCTGTTAAGTTTTCATGTCAAGTTATGTTTAGTTAAAAATGGCAGGGTTAAATCACATTTGTGCCACTTTTACTACAGTCTGTAATTGATTTAATATTTTCATATTTCCCATGATTTGTTTTTTCTCGATAATTTTCACAATTGTATTCCAAACGATAATCCATTCACTTAAATTTCTCACCTTTTAAACAAAACAATTATTTGCAATACATCAATATAATGCGTATCATGTTTCATATTATTTATTTTTATGTCAATTGGTTTCCTTTATTGATTTTAATGTGTTCGTGTCTGTGTCTGTATATTCTTTGCATGTGACCCCAACAAATTTTCCACGTTTCTTATCATTGGACCGAATAAATTAAATTGAATTGAAATTTAAATTGAAATCAGGTCCTCTTCCCTCGGGTAATTGAAATATGATTTAGAATCAGTATTGAGGTGACTTCGATTAACGTGATAGGCTAACATTGTAGAGCTTCAATTTAAAATATTGTCAAATTTTGATATCTGAACTACATAGTAGTGTTCATATGGACAAATAAACACCCTAGAATAAAAAGTTTGGAAAGTTACACTGCCAATGACAAGTTATGCATGAATAAACAATTAAAACTCGGGGCGAGTTTAAATAGCGTAGGTGTACACACAGTAAGTCTATGGGAGGAAATGGGCAAGTGAATCCGATCAACTTACGATTTTCACTTTTTTAAAGCACTAAATAATCATTTTGAAATACAATTTTTTCAGGGCGTCATTTTTAGACCTGTGGAATCATGTAGCTCAGATTTTTTTAACTGTGGTAAATGTTAGCAAATACCTTTAAATACTTACTCGATCGAAGTCAAAGGCAAGTGTACTAACATCGCTTCCATTTATGTTCGTGGTTTCCTCCAACATGGTGTTGGATTCATAGTTAAATGACACAGGTATCGTATATATCTCATTGTTGTCATTTACTTCGATGCTCTGCTCCTGTTATAGAAAAAGTGAAAAATAATGATTAATGTGTTTGGGGGGTTCCCGCATCCGATTCACAGATGTTGCGCCGAAATTGATAAAACCATTATTCACACAAGAATGTTTAATCCCCATGTACAATCCAACAATCCAATTGTTAAATCTGTTCGTTCGATTTGTTTTAATCGTTGATAACATTCACACAGGCATTATTCAACTCAAATTTATTACACAGGTATTCTGATACTCATCGTTCAATTTTAGGTGTCAAAACACCTCTTAGTTGGCGTAAATGTAAGCTTGTAAAATGCATCTTCATTATTTGCTATTTTCTTTAATTTATGTGAAACTTCTTTGTTTCCGTTATTTTTTTATATAAATGAGAATGCAATAAAAAGAAGAAATCAAATTATTTGTTTATGATTTTCACTTCTGAAATTATCATGTGCATGTATAATATAAGAATACAATGTGCAATAAGAAAATGTGGCTGTTAAGGCCCTTCTGCTTGGAGTATATCAAGGCTCTTCTGCAGGCCGTCCGCCGCGCTCCCGTGTGTGGTGTGTATGTGGTGGTGGTGAGTGAGTGTGTGTGTGTGTGTGTGTGTGTGTGTGTGTGTGGTGTGTGGTGTGGTGTGGTGTGTGCTGTGTGTGTGTGTGATGTGTGTGTGTGTGTGTGGGTGTGTGTGTGTGTGCGCGCGTGGTGTGTGTGTTGGTGTGTGTGATGTGTGTGGTGTGTGTGTGTGTAGCAGTGTGATGTGTTTGAGATGATAATCTCAATGTGCAACTGTTTCTCGTGAGTTACCTATCACCGTCTAGGCATTTCGAGCCATGGTAGGCGATACTGCATTCTTATCGCGATGATGTGACACGAAAATCGTTTAAAACCACGTGACACGATCCAGGCAACCTCCCATGAGGCAGTAACTAGTGGACGACTACTGATCCACCAGAATGAACTATAGCCCGGAAATATGATTGTCTTGGTTGTACTTGTACGATCTTCATACTGCAAAATATTGAAATTATTAAACCCGACAGAATGATAGAATGTGCCTAAAATTGTAAGCGTGTTTTATATTTATATGCACTAATTATACTGTATCATTTAATGTATACTTTTTATGATTGACTGAAATAAATGGAGTGAAATGAATAAAACGTAAAATAAATTATGCAGAAAATGAGGGCGCAGTGGTCTAAGCGTCGGGATGGGGGCAGGGGCAGATGCTCCCTCCCCCCGAGGATTTTGCAGCGGGAAATTCACGCCAAAACAAGCGGAAAAACGAACAGAAATACGCACATATAGGGAAGTTTTGCTCTGCGCTCTGAAAGCAGGTACGCATGTTACGCCGCTTTGGCAGGTCGTGTGTAACAGGAACATTCCACTCCGTCTCAATAAGTTTCGCTTTGTGATTTTTATGACGAAATAACTTTTGCTCTAAGACACGCGCATATTGTTTTAACTGGCAAAATACCACTGAGGCTATGTGATATTTATGAAAATGAATTTGGACATTATTTCATTTCGAAAGAAAAGTCTATATAGCATTCGTAAGCAAAATAAACTGATAAGTTTTCTTTTTTTCATGTGAAGATCGTCTACGCGATAGTATAACGTTCTTTCTGGCAAAATTAATTGCCACCAATTTTTTAATCATAAGAATCGATGTGAAACTGTGTATTTTGGCCAATATTTTTAACGATTGAATGTAATGTATTGCAAAATCAACTAGACTTGCTGTAATTTTACACAAAACTGAGCTGCGCATTGTTATGATACAATCTGTGTCTACTGAGTCAAAACGTTACGGAAATTAAAAGAATCTGATTGACTGTTGTCACGAAATCATTTGGCAATCATTTATCTAGTAGGATAGGACATATCAAAATTTAGCAATGATAATTGTTGACAAAATCATCGGTTTTTCTAATCAGATTGCAGCGTGACACATGAGTTCCTGCAAGAAAATAAAAACAACAGAATGGAGGCGAACTATCATAGTGAAACATAAGCTGTATCGGACGTGGTTGAAAATGATTACAACAAACAACGTAATTTGCGACTTGTTAGACAACCTCTGGTTACAAAAAGAAGAGTTAACGTTGTACCATACTACCTATTAGTTGTAGAGGCGTCATGGCTTACATGGAACGTTTAGCGGAGAGGTCCGTAAGTTCGAGTCACGCAGTGGCGGTTGCTGTCTCTGGGTAGGTACTTTTACCTAATTAGCGTCCTCGGAAGACATAACGGGATGTCCATTTTTGAGACAGAAAGCAGCCTTAAAAACTAAAAGCACCCGTGCACTTCAGTTAAAAAAAGGATGGGTGAAAACGCCGTTGACTTGGGTCACATATTTGAGATATGAGAGGCGGAAGTATGACATCAAACTGTTTTGGAATAGTGGGGACAACTAGCCAAATCCATACCTCGATGCAACTGCAGCTCCTCTAACCAGCTTGCGACTTGTTCCACAATTGTCGCACACATATTTCTGAAACGGGCGTTTACACTTTCGATACGCTACACACACAATGCATGCGATTAGAATGCCTACGGATACAGATAAGAGTGGTTAGGTTCCACCGTACAGATTCGCCATGTCAGTCTATAATGAGCAGATGCAGTGATAATTTATTAATCAATTTCCCTCGTTATTTTTCAATTTAGAACAATGACGTACCGAGGTCAACGAATGTGGAGCGGACACTCCTGTCTATGGCCTTGTCGCTCCATCCGAAATTTAATTTTGAGATAGTGAATTTAAAGGCGTTGGCGTGGCCAAGCGTACGTACTAGAGGCAGTGGGTACCGTGGGTGCACTCGTTGGGGGGGGGGGGGCACCGCAGCTTTGCTCGCTCGACAACGGTATGTTTACAGATGGTGGATTTTTAAATGTGCGTACGCCAAGTGCCAGTTAGTGCGAGCTGAATGGTTTAAGGGTTTTTGGCATTTTTTGTTTGTTTGTTAAAGTGTCGCAATATTTTCAGCCATTTTTGTAATAAAAACGCCATTCACTATTTAGTTTTAAAAAAATATCCTCGCGAGCGAGCGTAGCGAGGCGACGCGGTTTGCGGAAATTTGAAAATCCCAAGAAGAAAAACATATTTTTGTTGTGTAATCTTTCACAGTAATTAGAAATACTTATAATGTGAGACGAAAACGGAATTATACAAGTGTTTATGTACACGTTATCCAGAAATTTTCTATGGGTGGGTATATCAAGAAAAAGGGTACTAATCAATCCTACACAGGACAGGGTCAAGGGGGCCACCTTAAACAATCGCCTTGTAGGGTTTCCGGGCGGGGTCAGGGGCGGAGCCCCTGAAGCTTGACCGAGTTATAGCGGTTATGATGCTTACATTTACCCCTCTGATAACACTAGTGGTTTTTGTGAAATTGACTAATCGACAATGATTAAAAGCATCCAATTTTAGACTCTTTTTTGGCCCCTCCTGTGTATTAATTTTTTATTTATGATTCGCTGATGGCAGGTTATTTCAGACATGGTGGATGAATATTTCTCGGGGGTCAGGGGGCGGAGCCGCCCTGAAGCTGACCGGATTCTAGCGGTTTTATAAGGCCAAATTTTGTCCCCTCTCTTAACAATATAGTTTCGTGAAATGACAGTCCAACAATAATTAAAACGCTATATGATTAAAATAGTGACGTTTCAGATTCTTGGGGGTGCGTACTCCACACCTCCCACAAGCTAGCGGTCTGTTATTAGGTTATATAACCCCTCTTCTGTTTTATTGTGTCATCAGGGCGCTCAGTGATGATAATATTTTGGAGGAGGAATTTTCTACTCAAATATTCCTATATTGGATGAATGTATCTGCAATTTGCCTCCGCTATTACTTACACACTCGGGTGGATAATAGCAAGCATAACTGCTTTCAAAATATGCATGCCAAAAAAATATATCTGTGTTCTGAACATTTCAACGATTAATAACCAAAGAAACCTATTAATGCGTAGAATACACTCGTAAAGATTTACAACACACATTCAGATTGTTATGAACATGCCTACAAGATTACATTTTTCTCTGCAAGCGATGAAATCTCTGATTTAAGCTCACATACATTCGCGGGGGGGGGGGGGTTACTCTGTGGCACTGAGAACTCGCCGAACCCATACGCCACATCCAAGGGTCCTTTTTGGCCGTAAATAGGCACCCATGTCTAGGCTTTCAGCAAATTTTTGGCGGCGCATCGGGGCCCGAAACTTTGAAAATAATCAATAGTTGCGGCGCAAATCGCGGCCGAAAACTGGCAAAATATTCATATGTTTGTCGCGCGAAGCGTGGCGAAAATTTTGTAATTTTTTGAGTGTTTCATATATAAATTGGACTCATGTCTAGGATTTTTTGATGAAAGGGGACCCATGTCCAAGGATTTTTCTTGAAAAAGTCACCCTTCCGCAGCGGCACTCCCCGTATACCAACATACGGTGAGCTCCCTCCCCCATAATACCAAACATACGTGAACTACCCCTCCCACCTATAACCCGTCGGGAACCCCATCCTGCTGGAGAAGAGTGAACTACCTCATGTAGATGTCTTGCGACTAAAAAAGATCTGAACTGGATATGGCAACTCTGGCCAACGATTAACAATATACGTGAGACGCCGAATATTCATGTTGTATGGCACAAACCTTCGCTGCAACTTTGAGTAAACAAACATAGCTATAATAGATTAACAGTTTTTTCAATAAGTTTGCAATAAAAGAAGCTAAGTATAAATTAATAGAGGACTCTAAAAAGACTAGTTGCCAAAGGTGATTTTAAGACGCAATTTCTATCACGGCTAGCCGATTCTTTTTCTTTTGTCGGTCCTTTTCTTTTTTTTTTTTTTTCCGCTTTTCGATATGATATATATATTTTTTTTTGCCGGACGATTGGGGGGGGGGGGCACGTGCCGCCCCGTGCCCCCCCCCCCGTAGTTACGCCACTCGTATAGGTACTGAACTGATGTTTAGGGGCTGTTTGCCATTTGATGCGTTTAATAGTGTGACGCAATTTCAAGTAATCTTGTATAAAAATCGTCATTTGATGTTTATTTTCAGGAGTAGGCGCCTATGCTTTTACACGCCACGCATATTTATGTAGTTAAAAACGGAATTTCCAGCGAGCGAGCGTTTGGAAATTTGAAACTCCCAAGAAGAAAAACGCATTTCGAGGTGCATTCCTACCCTAAGTAATTCGAATAAATTATACCTAATGTCAGCACAAACGAATTAGGCTTACGTAGCCTAGAGTCCTATAATTTTTCTGGATTTTTTGGAATTTTTTTGATGAGACCAAATTATAAAATTAGCATCTATTCTTGCCCATGTGTGGCAGAACTGCAGATATCCGTGAATTCCACTGACCACTAGTTATATGCTGCACCGTTGATTATTCAGATTAGGAAATTGAAACAAACTTGAAATTAATGTTGCGGGTAGTCAAATATAAATACTGATATTGCGCGATAATCAATTGGATATAAATTCAACACATTCAAACCCTTTCAAACTAGTGTTCAACAGTTCGATTCTCCTTAAACTAATGTTATCGACACCACTACCTTTTCTGAGTATTGAAAATACAGATGAGATTCGATCATTTTCAGTTTTCAGAATTTAACCAAAGAAATTTTATTGAATATGAAAAGCAACCTACATT
>JZLH01S0340899.1:34995-52303 GCA_001188425.1 Eucidaris tribuloides
TGTGTGTGTGAGTGAGTGAGTGTGTGTGTGTGTGTGTGTGTGTGTGTGTGTGTGTGTGTGTGTGTGTGTGTGTGTGTGTGTGTGTGTGTGTGTGTGTGTGTGTGTGTGTGTGTGTGTGTGTGTGTGTGTGTGTGTGTGTGTGTGTGTGTGTGTGTGTGTGTGTGTGTGTGTGTGTGTGTGTGTGTGTGTGTGTGTGTGTGTGTGTGTGTGTGCGCGCGTGTGTGTGTGTGTGTGTGTGTGTGTGTGTGTGTGTGTGTGTGTGTGAGTGTGTGTGTTTGAGATGATATCTCAATGTGCAATGTTTCTCTGAGTTACCTTATCACCGTCTAGCAATTTCGCCATGGTAGGCGTCTCATTCTTCTCCGTGATTGGACAGCGATCGTTTAAACCACGTGACACGATCCAGGCAACTCCCATGAGGCCAGTAACTATGACGACTACTGACACCAGAATGACTATAGCCCGGAAATATGTTGTCTTGGTTGTACTTGTACGATCTTCATACTGCAAAATTTGAAATTATTAACCGACAAATGATAGAATGTGCCTAAAATTGTACGTGTTATATTTATATCACTAATTATACTGTATCATTTAAAATGTATACTTTTTATGATTGATGAAATAAATGGAGTGAACTGAAATAAACGTAAATAAATTATCAGAAAATGGAGCGCAGTGGTCTAACAGTCGGGGAGGGGGCAAGGGGCAGACTGCTCCCCTCCCCCCGAGGATTTTCAGCGGGAAAATTCACCAAAAAACAGGGAAAAACGAAACGAAATACGCACATATACCGGAAAGTTTTTGGCTCTGCCCTCTGATAACAGGTACCTGTTACGCCGCTGATGCAGCGTCGTGTGTAACAGAATCATTTCACTCCGTCTCAAATCAGTTTTCGCTTTGTGTTTTTATGACGAAATAATTTTGCTCTAAGACCCGCATATATGTTTTACTGGCAAAATACCACTGAGCTATGTGATATTATGAAAATGAATTTGCAATTATTTCATTTCGAAGAAAAAGCTATATAGCATTCGTAACAAAATAAACTGATAAGTTTCTTTTTTTCATGTAAGTCGTCACGATAGTATAACGTTCTTTCTGCAAAATTAATTGCCACCAATTTTTTATCATAACGAATCGATGTGAAAATGTTGTATTTTGCCAATTTTTTAACGAATTGGATGTAATTATTGCAAAATAAACAGACTTGCGTAATTTTACTACAAAATCTGAGCTCCATTGTATGATACAATCTGTGTCTATGAGTCAAAACGTTACCAAATTAAAAGAATCTGATTGATGTTGTCACGAAATCATTTGCAATCATTTATCTAGTAGGATAGGACATATCAAATTTAGCATGATATTGTGACAAAATCATCGGTTTTCTAACAGAATTGCAGGCGTGACACATGACGTCCTGCAGAAAATAAAACAACAGAATGGAGCGAACTATCTAGTGAAACATAACTGTACGGACGTGGTGAAATGATTACACAAACCACGAATTTGCGCTTGTTAGACAAACCTCTGTTACAAGAAGAGTTAACGTGTACCATACTACCTATTAGTTGTAGAGGCGTCATGGCTTAATGGAAACGTTTACGGAGAGGTCCGTAGTTCGAGTCCACGCAGTGGCGGTTGTGTCCTTGGGTAAGGTACTTTACCTAATTACGCCGTCCCTCGGATAGGACATAACGCCGGATGTCCCATTTTGAGACAGAAACACCTTAAAACCTAAAAGCACCCGTGCACTTCATTAAAAAAAGGGATGGGTGAAAACCCGTTCTTTGGGTCACATATTGAGATAGAGAGCAGAAGTGATGACATCAAACTGTTTGGAAATAGGTGGGGACAATAGCCAAACCATAACTCGATGCAACTGCAGCTCTCCTCTTAACCAGCTGCGACTTGGTTCCACAATTGTCCACACATATTTCTGAACAGGGCGTTACACTTTGATACGCTACACACATCAATGCATGCGATTAGATGCCTACGGGATACAGATAAGAGTGGTTAGGTTCACCTACAGATTCCCTGTCAGCTCTTATAATGACAGATCAGTGATAATTTATTAATCATTTTCCCCTCCGTTATTTTTCATTTAGAACAATGACGTACCGAGGGTCAACGGATTGGAGGGACACCCTGTCATGCCTGTCGCTCATCCGAAATTTAATTTTGAGATAGTGAATTTAAAGCGTTGCGTGCGCCAAGCGTACGGTATAGAGGCAGTGGCGTACCGTGGGTCCACTCGTTTGGGGGGGGGGGGGCACCCAGTTGCTCGCTCGAAACGGTATTTTAAGATGGTGGATTTTTAAAATGCTGCGTACGCCAAGTGCACAGTATAGTGGTACTGAAATGTTAAGGGTTTTTTGGCATTTTGTTTGTTTGTTAAAGTGTCCAAACTTTTTCAGCCATTTTGTAATAAAAACGCCATTTCCATATTTAGTTTTAAAAAAATATCTCCGCGAGCGAGCGTAGCGAGCGAGCGGTTTGGGAAACTTTGAAAATCCAAGAAGAAAAACATATTTTTGTTGTGTATCCTTTCAAAGTAATTAGAAATAACTTATAATGTGAGAACAAAACGGAATTATAAGTGTTTATGTACACCGTTATCCAGAATTTTTCTATGGGGTGGGTATATCAAGAAAACGGGACTAATCATCCTAACAGGCAGGGTCAAGGGGCCCACCTTACAATCCCTTGTAGGGTTCCGGACGGGGGTCAGGGGGCGGAGCCCCCTGAAGCTGACGAGTTATAGCGGTTTATGAGCTTAATTTACCCCTCTGATAACACTATTGTTTTGTGAAATTGACAATCGACAATGATTAAAAAGCACTCCAATTTTAGACCTCTTTTTTGCCCCTCCTGTGGTATAATTTTTTTATTTATGAATTGCTGATGGCAGGTTATTTCAGAACATGGTGATGATATTTCTCGGGGGTCAGGGGGCGGAGCCCCCTGAAGCTGACGAGTTCTAGCGGTTTTATAAGCAAATTTTGTCCCTCTCTTAACAATATAGTTTCGTGAAATGAACAGTCAACAATAATTAAAAACCTATAATGATTAAAATAAGTGGACGTTTCAGATTTTGGGGGTGCGTACTCACACCTCCCCCACCCAGCTACGGGTCTGTTATTCAGGTTATATAACCCCTCTTTCTGTTTTATGTGTCATCAGGGCGCTCAGTGGATGATAAATTTTGGAGGAGGAATTTCTACACAAAATTCCTATATTGGATGAATGTATCTGCAATATTGCCTCCGCTATTCTTACACGGGTGGATAAATAGCAAGCATAACTGCTTATCAAAATATGCATGCCACAAAAGATATATCTGTGTTCTGAAACATTTCAACGATTAATAAACAAAGCAAACCTATTAATGCTAGAAATACACTCGTCAAAGATTTAAAACACACATTCAGATTTATGAAATGGCCTACAAGATTACATTTTCTCTGCAAGCGATGAAATCTCTGGATTTCAGCTCACTACATCGGGGGGGGGGGGTTACTCTGTGCCACTGAGAACTCCGAACCCATACCCACATCCAAGGGTCCTTTTGCCGTAAATAGGCACCCATGTCTAAGGCTTTCACAAATTTTTGGCGCGCATGGGCGAAACTTGAAAATATCATATGTTTGCGCGCAAATCGCGCCGAAAATGGCAAAATATCATATGTTTGCGCGCGAAGCGTGGCGAAAATTTGTAATTTTTGAGTGTTTCATATATAAATTGGACTCATGTCTAAGGATCTTTTTGATGAAAAGGGGACCCATGTCCAAGGATTTTTCTTGAAAAAGTCACCCTTCCCAGCGGCACATCCCCGTATACCAAACATACGTGACTACCCCTCCCACCTATAACCCGTCGGGAACCCCATCCTGCTGGAGAAGAGTGAACTACCTCATGTAGATGTCTTGCGACTAAAAAAGATCTGAACTGGATATGGCAACTCTGGCCAACGATTAACAATATACGTGAGACGCCGAATATTCATGTTGTATGGCACAAACCTTCGCTGCAACTTTGAGTAAACAAACATAGCTATAATAGATTAACAGTTTTTTCAATAAGTTTGCAATAAAAGAAGCTAAGTATAAATTAATAGAGGACTCTAAAAAGACTAGTTGCCAAAGGTGATTTTAAGACGCAATTTCTATCACGGCTAGCCGATTCTTTTTCTTTTGTCGGTCCTTTTCTTTTTTTTTTTTTTTCCGCTTTTCGATATGATATATATATTTTTTTTTGCCGGACGATTGGGGGGGGGGGGCACGTGCCGCCCCGTGCCCCCCCCCCCGTAGTTACGCCACTGTATAGAGGTACTGACTGATGTTAGGGGCTGTTTGCCAATTTGTGCGTTAATGTGTGACCAATTTCAGTAATCTTGTATAAAATCGTCATTTGATGTTTATTCTTCAGGAGTAGGCCCTATGCTTTTACCCACGCATTTTATGTAGTTAAAAAGGAATTCCGCGAGCGAGCGGTTTTGGAAATTTTGAAACTCCCAAGAAGAAAAACGCATTTCGAGGTGCATTCCTACCCTAGTAATTCGAAATAAATTATACCCTAATGTCAGCACAAACGGAATTAGGCTTACGTAGCCTAGAGTCTATAATTTTCACATGGATTTTTGGAATTTTTTTGATGAGACCAAATTATAAAATTACATTATTTTTGCCCAGTGTGCAGAACTGCAGATATCCGTGAATTCCACTGAACCCACTAGTTATATGCCTCACCTTGATTATTCAGATTTAGGAAATTGAACAAACTTGAAATTAATGTTGCGGGTAGTCAAATATAAATACTGATATTGCGCGATAATGCAATTGATATAAATTCAACACATTCAAACCCTTCAAACTAGTGTTCAAAGTTGATTCTCCTTAAACTAAATGTTATGACACCCACTACCTTTTTTGAGTATTGAAAATACAGATGAGATTCGATCATTTTATTTTCAGAATTTAACAAAGAAAATTTAATTGAATATGAAAAGCAACTACACTTGATACTTATGTATTAATATTATGATTATTATTACTAGTCTCCATTACATTCTCTTGCCGTATTGAAATTTTATAAGTATGTCAAGCTTTTCCTTGTATCTTGTTATATTGTTGTTATACTTGGAAATGAAAAATGAGAAATGAAATAAATGAATTAAGCTAACGTGGCAGCACTGCCGAATATTTCTTTTGTACAAACTTACACTGCCTCTTTGATTAAACAAACATAACAAGATGATCGAACGAAATAAATAGTTATACAGAGTTATGTGATAAATCTATTCAAAGTTAAATCTCCAGAATTTCTCCCGCGGTTCACCCCAGTTTCTGTTCTTTTCTCCCTTACCTTTTTGCCTCATGATTGAGGGGGGGGGGGGGTTGGGGAAAGAGCTCCTTCCTCACCCGTATACAACACTGAAATCCGTTTATATCATATACTTGGGGGAAAAAAAGAAACTAGATACATGCACTAGCCTCCAAGTAAAAGAAAAGAAAAAAAACATGCATTTCAAAAGTTTTATTAACAAACAATCTTTGTGGTGAGACATGTCTTACGTTGTATTTGTCATTTTCCTTGGAAGAATAATTACAGCTAGATTGCTAAGACCTCGTTTTAGTCATAAGCCCATTGGAATTGTTTTTAACTACATGTCGTAAAAGAATCAAATTGTTATGATGGTTGATGGTTCCTTCATAATGCTACACATGATAAAGAAATGTGTTGGGCTTGCGAAACATCCACTTTAATCTTGATATCTTGATAAAGCGTATAAAATATGAAAACCGTCCATTTTCCTTTCATTTTCATCTTTGATACGAAATTGACTTTTTCTTTCTTTTCATAGCATTTGCTACATGTATGTATAATTAGCCCGACATTTTATTCAGGAACAAGGAAAAAAAAATCGGCAATGTTCGACTTATATTGATTACTTAGTTTTCATGGAAAGTAGATTTAGTGTCTGTAGAATTAATGTACAGAGTAAGAGCAGGTACAGATAAAAACGTTATCATTACGAAATGTACCCTTTTGACAAAGTATGACAAAATTGTCATTTTTGGCCCGAAATACTTTCGGCCAAATGACAATGAGAGTGGGATCGATCGAGTCCATGCGACACCCCCTACCCCCCCCCACCCTCTTTCTCTCTCTCTCTCTCTCTTTACACACGGCGCGAATGTGTCGGAATGCAATTTCGTCTTTGTCGCTGTCAAAAGTTTTATTTCACCGATGAACTCTTGCACTCAGTGGGCGACATAGAAGCTGATAAACAGCGACCAAAACGTAGACACGAGATGGTGTCCTCGTGACTCCGTGATTATGACGTCATTTTAGGCCTAGTTACCAGCACAATCTACTTGGTGTGACCCCCAAGATGTGACACCATCTGAATGTTTCCGGTTCAATTGAATTTTTCATTTTTTTCTGAGTCTACAATAATAAAGAGGTACATATTTCGACTCCACTCTAGTATTCTGGATACGTACTTGACAATTATTTCAGTTCAGGTAAGTAAAAAAAATAAAAACAACAAAAACTGAACGCGGCAATACAAAAACGTCTGTACACCATCAGAACATGTATGACAATCTTGTGGTGTGAGGATATTTGAAGAGCTCGCAACCAAAAAGGCGCTAATACCCCTTTTCCTACTGAAAATTAGAGTTATTAGTCACCAGTACCACTTGTCCAGTTACAGAATAAAATTTGGCACTGAATTGCACAAATACCCAAAACTTGCGTGTTCTAGTTTTATTTTCCCATAGTCGCGTGTACAAACTCTGGCAAAGAAATGCCATTTTCTCCAAATTCATCAAAGTGGATTTAGCGCCTTTTGGTTGCAAGCTCTTCATTTGTAATTACTATTCTGCCCCCCCCCCCCCATGACAAAAAGGCATAACTGACATTTTTTCTTCAAATTTGAGTTGTATAGTGTAGGGGACTCAGTTCATTATGTTTTACATGCAAAAAAAAATAATAATAATTGGAAGTGTCCCTTTGTTTCATTATCCGCTTGTTAAAAAGACACCGAATAGGGCTTTACGTGTTGAACAAAATACATTTTGCTCAATATCTTCAAAACACCAACATGTCAGTTATGCCCTTTTGTCATGGGGGCAGTATTCGTCTCAAAAAAAAAATCATTATCCAATAAATCATCCTGTAATGAATGAAAAACAAGTTTGTGAAGTCTAAGTACTCTCCATCATACTTACCAGTGAAGGTTTCTCCATGTCCTTCTCCATCCTGATAACACTTCCTCGACAGTTCGAAATGGATGAGATGAAATTGAAGACCTTCTCACTTCTGAGAGCAAGATGTGAGCTAAGGAACATCCAACATCATGTTATATACTCTCGCAATGTTCCATAAACGAAGAACAAAATCACCTGACCAGAAGGGGCGTGTCTTGTCTACAAAATATGTTTCGAGTTGTGTATTCTTTTTAAAGAAGTATTATAAATATGGAGGATTCATTTCCTTTAAGTTTTGTTTCACACCGTCCAATTTCAGGAAGGTAAAAAAAAAACACCCGGATGTACATCGTAGTTACATGACTGTTTCTGCGACACATCTGCGACATGTGCCACCTGCGCTGTGATTGGACATCGTCAAGATACAAACTGATTTCTATTGGCTGATTGAAGTGTGACGACATATTGAAAGGCAAATTGATTGCACGTACAACAAGTCCATTATTGATTGTGTAGTGTGTGTCATGTTTATCATTGTTATTAAGAAGGAAAAGCAGAATATAAAAAGAGAAAGTAGTACTTTCTAAATTATAATAACTCTCTTTTCTTTTCTTTATTCCAAACTAATTTGCCTCATAAACTATAAGTTTATAAGTTTTTATTATTACCTATTCTCATATTTTCAATGTTACAATAAGTCTGAAAGTAACAACAATAATAAAAAGAAACGAAAGAAAAAAGACGGAGGGAAACTAGAGAAGTATGCTCCGCGTTCCCACCACAACCTAGTTAAATAAGATTGAAATGCCTCGTGCATGCCTAATCTGATCAGAGGTCTTCAAGTTATCATGTTAACGAGCCCAAACCAGACATGTTTTAGGCCCCGTGATCTTTGACCTTTCAACTCCAAAATCTAATTGCTCTATTGCGCCTTATAGTTAACACTTAACCCAAGTTTCATTCAAATGTGATTAGCCATTTTTAAGTTATTCCGGCCACGAAAACAAATCAGATACGATTTAGATCCCATAACCTTTACAATACAATAGAAGAAATATCAAGTATTTATAAAGCGCTTTAGCAAATTCATTAATCTTAGCGCTTAACAATTAATAATAAATATTACACAATATTATAAAATATAAGAACTACATGTTTGTGATGCAGCCAACAATTAAAATTGACCTTTTAAAATTGACTTTTCAACTCTCTAATTAAAATTGGCTTTTCAACTTCCCAAACTAATCAATTCATTGATGTGTTATAGCTCATATTTTGATAAGCTGTTCTTAAGTTGGTAACGAGCCCAATTCGGACATTTTGTTTTAGGCCCTGTGACATGACCTTTGACATTCCAACTGCGAAATGTAATCTGTTCATTGGTGCTTCATATTATATACTTGATAACTAGTTATTCTTATAGTAATAAACCCTTTTCAGAAGTTTTAGGCCCTGTGATCTTTCACCTTTCGAATTTAAAGTGATAGGCTAACATTGTGGAGCTTCAATTTAAAATATTGTCAAATTTTGATATCTGAACTACATAGTAGTGTTCATATGGACAAATAAACACCCTAGAATAAAAAAAAGTTTGGAAAGTTACACTGCCAATGACAAGTTATGCATGAATATAAACAATTAAACCTCGGGGCGAGTTTAAATAGCGTAGGTTTACACACAGTAAGCCTATGGGAGAAAACGGGCAGGTGAATCCGATCAACTTACGATTTTCAATTTTTTAAAGCACTAAATAATCATTTGAAATACAATTTTTCAGGGCTTCATTTTTAGACCTTATCAAAGACAATGGTAGCATGGGGAATCATGTAGCCCAGATTTTTTTTAACTGTGGTAAATGTTAGCCAATACCTTTAAAGTCCATATTTTCTGGCTAGAGTCAAGTGAGATTAAATTTGATACACTGCTGTCACTGGCCAATACTTCACTGGTCTGCAGGTCAAATGTCATTGCTTAGACTTACGTGCGCCCGTCACGACGGACGCGTATACGCGCAAGTGGAAAATTTAAAGTCATCACGGATAAATAATGGAGAATGTTCAAGTTCAAAGGGCAATGTTAGTCCGAGGATGATCAAAGATTAGTTGTCCGACTCTGGCTTGGCTTAATGATCAAATTGGATACGAGGATCCCCTAATTCGTTCCAATGACAGTTTTTTTTTTTTATTTTATTATTATTATTTTTTGAAAACACAGAGAACGGGTTCATATCGGGGGTTTCCCTTCTACTAGCTCCTTAATGATTTTTCTGTGATCAGCGGTGGTTACCTGATATTTACCACATTAGTTTATTAAATCTGACCTTATTTGATTGTAACATGGCAGTTGTTTTGGCAAAAGAGGGAGATCTGGGTTATTTTGGGGGTTTTCCTTTCGGCAGCTCCCTGCTGAGACAAAATTATTCCATGGTAACCGAATATCAGCAAACTTTCTTTCCTTAATAGTCTAGTACCAGCTAAATGCTATCACACAACTAGGCTTGACACAAAAATAATCTATTGGCTGTTTGAAATATGACGTCAAAGCAATTTAATTGTACATTATAACTTGGCCGTTGTTAACATTACGTTGTGTGTGTCATGTTTATCATAGTAATTATTAGGTAACACGGACAAAATATCGAATGTGATGATCAGGTTTGACTGTTTGTCACAATTTGCAGAGTTGAAACACTAACGAAAAGGTAAAAAAAGAACAAATGAATGAAGTTATTATATAAATCAGTTTAAGTGGAAGAATAAATCAACATTTAGAACCGTCGAAAGATCGGAAGGATAAATCCAACCTCGCAATTATATTCTACAAAATGTTGATCTTTCCGTCTATAACAGTATTTCTTTTATGTTCTCTCTTGTGATCATCATGTTGCAACAAACTAAAGGAAACACGCCGAAACACACATAAATACACACGAATTTACATTTGTTTTTTGCTTTTGTTTTTGTTTTTGCGATAACAAAATCAAACGTTGTGTTAAAGGGATACAATCATTATATATATCTTAAGCTTTAAGTAATGACGAACATTTTTACGAAATCCACAGGGGCGTTGATTCACTTTTCCGATGGGGAGGGGGGGGTAATGTAAAAAGTCAACATCTTCGGCGCGATCTGAGCGGAAAATTGCCATATAAATTTTGAGTGCGCCCCAAAATTTGAAATTTGCATATTGTGTTAGAAACAATTGCCTTACATTGCTTTTGAAACATATCCTTGCAGTGCCTTTTATGAATTTTCTAAGTAATTATTTGTTTTTATTTTTTTATTGGGGGGGGGGGGGCGATATATTTGCCCCTTCTCCTATATTTTCATAGCAGTGAAGCTGTAATAGTTTCATCTCATCAGTGCCACATATCTCGTTTTCATTATTAAACTTGACATTAAACTTACATTAAAATACTTGACAAGTTCAAAAACATATACTTTTAATTTTCAAAAGTATCATGACACTTTTTTCCAACTGTTCTGAATGGGGTCTGTTAGGGAGTGTCCCTTCTGCTTGCTCCCTGCTGAGACACAATTCTACTATGGTTTCAATATCATCAAACTTGGCTTTCAAACTCTACGTACCAGCGAAACGCTGTCATTCGACTATACCATCTGGTTATTGAACCCATGTCACGATAACTTGCACGAACTTCCGCTGCCACCCCTTCAGTAAGGGAGAAGGTGCCAGCAACTAACAGGCATAAGTTAAGAAAACAACTGATATTGTGTATACTGTGAGAATTGTGGTACATGGTGATAAAGACAGCCTAAATAAGGGGTACTCTGTGATACTCACCCTCAGCAAGGCCCTATAAATTAGTTAATTTGTGTTTATTTTACGTCTTCGCAAGTTTTAACCGGGGACAAAACTTGCAGAAACAGCTATAGGGGGAGGAGCTTATCGATTCAAACAGTGCATAAATTACCACGGCGCGACTAACAGACGTCGTGTGTGGCATGCATAGGTCACGCATGGTCACCTCCAGACCTGTGAACGTGCGATCTAATTGGTTGGCAAGAACTTAATTTTGTTTTCTTAACTTTAATTGCCTGTTAGTTGTTGACTCCTCCCTTTACCAGCAGCTAATAGGAATAAGTCAAGAAAAAGAATGACATTGGACTTATGGTACATGACACGATGAAGACAGCCTAAATAAGGGGTACTGTGTGATACTTACCCTCAGCAAGGCCCTTTCAATAAGTAAATTTCTGTTGATATTGAGTCGTTTGCTGTTTTTTTTCCATAGAAGAAACTTCGCCGATACAGTTACAGGGAGAGGAGCTTGTCGATTAAAAAAAGTGCAAACATTACAACGGCGCGACTAATACTCGTCGGGCGGCATGCGTCGCTCACGTAGGAACAACGCATATGCGATCTGATTGGTTGGCAAGAATCCCAAATCTTTCTTAACTTATCACTGTTAGTTGTTCATCATCCAATTTTTTCATCACAACCACCATCATGCCCCCCACCCCTACATTTAAAAATGGATTTGCGCCACTGCCTGAAATCACTCTAATTATTGATGGTGCAATTTGATGACAACTATCTTTAGCATGCCGCTAAACACCACATGCAGCAAGGAATATTAAATTTAAGAATCTCATAATGTTGATTCCAGTCTTCTTTGATAAGTCCTTGATAAGAAAGATTCTTTTTAAAGTTTATTTTTACATCATTAATTCCTATAAATCGCCCTTTAGCTGCGTGAAACATTTTTGTTTCTTTAATGGTGTATTCTAAGACAATTCCAGTCATAGCTTTGATCATACGGATGACTTTCTAGAAGGATAGTGTATTAAATAGTGTTCAAACAGTTTTCGCCATCCTCTGCAAACATTTCATTAAGAAAGCAATAGCCAAACATATGTAAGGTCATTCCCTTCTGTTTTATACCATGCACCCACTTTACATAATCAAGCCTGGCAATATTACAAGGAAATACTTATTAAGCGTGCAGAATGATTATCTGAATTTCTCAAATAATTCCAGTAGTTGCATGAAAGTTCTTTTTGCAAAACATCCTTGTTCCTTACTGAGACACAAAGATTTTCTAATCAGTAGCGTGGCTTTCTTTGAAAATCTCGTACCAGCGGTTTCATGAACAACATGATAATAAACAAAAATTAGGAACATACGGGCTACATGATACCTCCTCTCCACTCCACTACCTACGCATTATTTAACAACTGAAAGAAAGAGATGTCCAAGTTGTAAATGCGATTTCCTGTAGGCCAATATCCTGAGTGCCAACTCTCCCAAAGGAGGGCTGTTAGGTCAAGTTCCGTGTTAACCCTAAATCAGGCTGGGCTTTTTTGGCTATGCTATATGCGGGGGGGGGGCGGATTCCGCCCCCCTGAGATCTCGGCCGGTCGATCGCGCGATCGGCCGAAAATCGGCACGCACGTTACCATCACGTAATCTACAAGACTGTATAATTAACTTACTAGGAATTTATTTCATATCAATTAATTATGCTAAATTATGCGTAAATCATAATTAAGCTGTAAATCACTAATTAAAGCTTCAACACTGCTAATTTTGTGTCTGGACACTCTTTTTTTAGCATTCTTAACAAGTTTACTTGAAAAAAATCCGGAATCAAAATTGATTTCCTATGTATTTATTTGTTTTTTTTTCAATTTCTTAATGTACTTCTTTGTTTTTTCAAACCTTTTGTTTTTCATTGTTTTTTTGATGAAATTTGTCGGGGATCACTTTAGCGGTCATAAACAGCACAGAATTAATTAATTTCAACCAATAAAAGTAAAATATATCAACATTTATGAATTTTTGCGTGAAAACACAATTTGCATTGGAAATGTACACAAAATCACGTTTTTGAGCGATTTTGGGGTGCCATGCAAGTACACAAATGTTACGTAACTTGGGAACGCGCGTACCCGGACGTGCGCAAATTTGGTCTCAAAAGATGCGCCGACATTCGAAAAATAAAGTCATGAAACGGCCGTGCAACTGCTTCGCGCGTCGCGGACATTTTGCGCGAAACGTCTGGGGGGGGGGGCGGATTCCGCCCCCAGCCTATTTAGGGTTAAGCTATCCTTCGATGGGTTCAATAACCAGAGGGTATATGACAGAGATGACTTCTACCCCAAGGACGATTCAGATTTTATTTTAAAGTGTAAACATTAAACTCAAACTTAAACGTTAAGCTCCCCCTGTGTAGTTGTCGGGGGGGGGGGGGGCTTGTCCTCCGGGGAGTTGTCCTCGGGTGGAATGGTCCTCCGCGGGAACTGTCCTCGGTCGAATTCTCCCCGGGGATGAAATCCGTGTGTACACCTTGCTTGGAAGGTCCACTCTTACTTAAATTTAGCGCTTAATCGCGTCATGAAAGGCAAATTGAAATAATTCTGGTGGCCATCAGGCAATGTCGGTCAGTGGTTTAGTGGTATGACGCATGACGTGCAGCCAGGAGGATGTGGATTCGATCCTAGTCGGAGTCAGCCTATGAATTGTTTTTCACAGTGACTAAAAAATTGATCGCGCCGTGTAAACCAAATTAGAATCATTATTTGATATTATTCAAACGTTGGGTATATGGCATTATGCTAAATAACCGTGGTAAATTTCACAACTGTATATTTTTTTTTCCATTTTTGGTAATAGCGAAGACTACTTTGCAATTTTTGAAATAGGTTAATTAGATGACTAGATGAGAGTATTATTCTGAAAAGTACTCATTCTAGGCCACCCAGGAACATTTGATTATTGGTTTCACAATATTAAAACAAATAAGATGAGTTAGAGCTATCAACATTACTGCTAGCCATTTGAATTAGGAAAATGCGCTATGTAAATGTATTATTATATTATTAATAATCAGTTTTTGGCAATTAAAACAATGATATTTATATGTCACGTGATTAGTTGTATGTAACTGAAATAATTCAGAAAATTCAAAATTTGAAAAGAAATAAGCTACTTTAAAATCAGGATTTAGTTATTTTGTGCGGTTTCCTATTTTTGAAGTTATTCCATGCAATATATTTGATCAATTGTTGTAAATTAAGATTCACCGGAATCAATAATTTCGGGTTTTAAACGCTGAAGATCGATCAAATTCAATTTCACATTCGTTGAAATGTGGATTTTCCGTCGAAAGTGGGACATCTTAACAAATATTGAATAAAATAACACCTACTTCTTCAAAATGTTACAGACATCAATTGCAATAACCCGTATTTTTCTGAGACCAATTGAAAAGAAGCTATACATATATATGCAGGACGTTTGACATATAATACCAGTGATTTCTCACCGGGCGATACATTTCGCACCTTGTAGAAAGGAAAACAAATGAAGTTCACTTGCGTTCGTACCGAGGCCTACTGCCCTTTTGGCGAGAAATTTTCAGATGTAACGGCGTTGCATGTTTTATTGTGTGTCAACATATAATTTTAGCGCACATGTTAGAAGCTTGACGTGAATTTTAGTTCGTTTTTATGTTCTTTTGACCCGTTCGAAAACAGACTGACGTTTCCAATAAAAATCAGTAGGGTGCCAATTTACCGCTATGCGATTGGGAACGTTGACGTGCCCACAAAAACCCAGTAATCTGATCATTTCAACTTTGTGCTTAATTTTAATATTTTTTTTTATAGAAATAGTGAAGAAGGCAAACCGTGGATTCAAGGAATTCTATTTGGATTCCTTGTGGGTGCTCGTCGTAAATTTTGGAGAAAAAATAGATGTTTATATCTATGAATGAATTATTTGCTTCATTATGATACCAAATTTGTGGTTATACCACATTGTGATACATATTACTATACTTTATGTCGCGCAAGGTTTTAAAGATAAATCTAACTGTCTAACATTGTGAAACTTCGAACTGTGATATCAGAGCTACATATTAGTTTTTATATGGGCTAAAAACATATTTTTACCCTTCTCGTATATTGTCATGGCAGTGGAACTGTAATAATTTCATCTCATCTGTGCCACATATATCCCGTTCTTTATCAAATTTGACAGTATGACATTAAAATACTTTAATTAAAGCACTTTAAGACTTACTTAAATAAATCTAAAAGCATACTTATAATTTTCAAACGTGTTACCACGTTATCATGACACTTGGCTTTGCCAAATGATCTGAACGGGATCTGTTAGGGAGTGTCCCTTCTGCTTGCTCCCTGCTGAGACACAATTCTACTATGGTTTTAATATCATCAAACTTGGCTTTCCTTAAAGGCGAAGTTCACCCTGAGGACATGAGGATCAAGTTGGTTTTAATAGACACGGAAATGAGAGAAACCGATATCAATGGAAGGGGTTTTTTGACGAAAACCCACAAGATAACAAAGTTATAGAATCTAAATTTTAAATTTCCGTTAACATCACATGCGGGTAGCGTCCCCATATGTCACGTGATGATAAATTCCATAAAAGGCCTGTTTTCAGTAAATTTAAAATGCATTACCTGTGCATTTAATATATATCAGAGACATTATTTCAATAAACAAGTTTCTTGAAAAACCGCCATCGTCAATTATCAATAAACATTGAAAATGACAATTTATGGAATTTATATTAATTACATACATATGGGGAGAGGTGAACGGTCACAGAAATTAATTAATTAATTAATTAATTAATCTTATAGCATGGCAGTAATAAACCATTTCAGACGTTTTAAGGCGCCCTCGTGGATTTTTCCTATCTTTTGGAATTTTAAGTATATGCTTATAAACTAGAAGGAGGTGAATTAAATTTGATAGCACTGATGTCAACGATCAATACTACTGGTCCTTCAGGTCAAATGTCATTGCTAACTTACGTGCGGCGCCGTCACGACGCGGGACGCGTATACGCGCAAAATGGAATATTTCACAGTCTATCATTGGAATAAATAATGGAGAATGTTTCAAGTTCAAAGGGCAATGTTTTATCCGAGGATGGTAACGACTATGTTTTATTATTATGTTATTCATTTATTCATTATTTTATTTATTATTTATTATTTATTTATTTATTTTATTTATTTAATTTATTTATTAATTATTTATTTATCTATTATCTTCAGTTTTTATTTCAGCAGGGTCGCCCTTTCAGTTGAAAAACCTGCTCTCGTACAAGGGCCCTGCAGGATAAGTTTTTCCGATTCTATCATATTGGATATGAAGATCACCTAATTCCTTCGCAGTGACAACATTTTTAAAATTATTTATTTTATTTATTTATTTATTTTGTTATTTATTATTTATTTTATTTATTTTATTTTATTATTTATTATGTATTTTATTTATTTTTATTTTTTATTTTTTGATATAAACAGAGAACTTGGTTTGTCATTAATCGGGGGGCTTCCGCTATACCAGCTCACTATTATTTTATATGTAACGCTAATATTAACTACTATGTTTATCATATTCTAAACTTATTTGATTTGCAACAATGGTGCAGCTTGTTTGGTAAAAGGAGGATGAATCGGGGTTTCCTTCAGGGTTTTCCCTTTCGAGGCACACACGCTCCCTGCAGAGACAAAATTATTCTCATGGTAACGAACGAATATCAGCAAACTTCTTGCCTTAAAAGTCTTAGTAGCCAGCTAATGCTGTCACCAACTAGGATTGTACAACAAAAATAACTATTGCTGTTTGATATATGACAGTCACAGCAATTTTAGATTGTCATTATATACTTGGAAGTTGTTAATTACATTGTGTGTGTCATGTTTTGGTCATAGCTAATTTATTAGGTTAACACGACAAAATATCGAATTGTTGATCGATCAGGTTTGACTGCTTGTTCACAATTTGTCAGAAGTGTAAATACACTAAACGAAACTAGGTTAATAAATAAGAAGAATGAATGAATTTCATATATAAATCAAGTTTTAGTGGAAGAATAAAATCACGCCATTTAGAATCGTCGAAAGTTCGAACGGATCAAATCCCCAAACCTCTGCATTATATTCTTATCAGACGTTGACTTTCCGTCTATAACAGTATTTTCTTTATGTCCTCCTCTTGCTGATCATCATGTTGCAACAGAAAAGGAATACACGCCGAAACTCACACAACACACACACATATTACACAAGCAACACACGAAATATA
>JZLH01S0340899.1:52328-80014 GCA_001188425.1 Eucidaris tribuloides
ATTTCTCACATTGCGATACATTTCACACCTTGTAGAAAGGAAAACAAATGAAGTTCACTTGCGTTCGTACCGAGGCCTACTGCCCTTTTGGCGAGCAATTTTCAGATGTAACGGCGTTGCATGTTTTATTGTGTGTCAACATATAATTTTAGCGCACATGTTAGAAGCTTGACGTGAATTTTAGTTCGTTTTTATGTTCTTTTGACCCGTTCGAAAACAGACTGACGTTTCCAATAAAAATCAGTAGGGTGCCAATTTACCGCTATGCGATGGGGAACGTTGACGTGCCCACAAAAACCCAGTAATCTGATCATTTCAACTTTGTGCTTAATTGTAATATTTTTTTATAGAAATAGTGAAGAAGGCAATCCGTGGATTCAAGGAATTATATTTGGATTCCTTGTGGGTGCTCGTCGTAAATTTTGAAGAAAAAATAGATGTTTATATCTATGAATGAATTATTTGCTTCATTATGATACCAAATTTGTGGTTATACCACATTGTGATACATATTACTATACTTTATGTCGCGCAAGGTTTTAAAGATAAATCTAACTGTCTAACATTGTGAAACTTCAAACTGTGATATCAGAGCTACATATTAGTTTTTATATGGGCTAAAAATAAATTTGCCCCTTCTCGTATATTGTCATAGCAGTGGAACTGAAATAATTTCATCTCATCTGTGCCACATATATCCTGTTCTTTATCAAACTGGACAGTATGACATCATACTTTAATTAAAGCACTTTAAGACTTACTTAAATAAGTTTAAAAACATACTTATAATTTTCAAACGTGTTACCACGTTATCATGACACTTGGCTTTGCCAAATGATCTGAGCGAGATCTGTTAGGGAGTGTCCCTTCTGCTTGCTCCCTGCTGAGACACAAATCTACTATGGTTTTAATATCATCAAAGTTGGCTTTCCTTAAAGGCAAAGTTCACCATGAGATCAAGTTGGTTTTAATAACAGCGGAAAATGAGAGAAACATATTAATGAAGGGTTGACGAAAACCCATCAAAGAATAACAAAGTTATAGAATCTAAATTTTAAATTCGTAACATCACATGCGGGCAGCTCCCCATATGTCACGTGATATAAATTCCATAAAAGTGCCTTTTTCAGAAATTTAAAAATGATTTTACCTGTGCATTTAATATATTATCAGAAACATTATTTCATACAGATTTCTATGGGGAAAACCCCATTCAATTATCATAAACCATTGAAAATGACAATTTATGAAATTTATATTAATTACATGGCATATGGGGAGATGCTCGCATGTGACGTCACAAAATCAAAACTTTGAAACGTCATAACTCTGTTATTCTTTGGTGGATTTTCGCCAAACTTTCATTAATATGTTTCTCTCATTTTTCTGCTTTTATTAAAACCAACTTGACATTAGGGTTAACTTTGGCTTCAACACTCCCGTACCAGCGTAACGCTGTCATACGACTGTACCCTCTAGCTATTGAACCCACGTTACGTAGCATGTACGACCCCTTTCTCCCCACCACCGCCACGTACCCCTACCTGGATTTGCCAATCAGGCCATTTGTCTACAGATGATTTTATTGCAGTTGGATGTCATTTAGGTATTTGGCCCGTTGAGTGGAGGGGGTGGGGGTACTATAATATACCCCTATATTGGTATTATTTCATGAATATGATAACTCATGAATACAAACTTTAATGATCCTGAAATCACTCTGGTTATTCAGGACCCTGGGAACGACTTTTTCACCGGGGGTGTCGAGATATACATTTTCGCGGCCAAATTTGTTTCATGCTGTAATTTGCGGCCAAATCAGCTGCCGACAAGTCGCTCAGCCGGGGGGAGGGGGGGGGGCGGGGCTCGGCGGAAAAGTTTTCGCGCCAGGGGCCCGCAAATCACGCCCAATCAAAGCCGAAAAGTCGCTCAAGTGTTTTGGACGGGAGCTTGGCGAGGAATAACTTTCAGGACGGCCCCCTCCAAAAAAAAAAAAAACATTTCAGGACGGCAATTTGAAAAAAAATATGAGGCGCCGCCCCTGGACGACGTATAATGCTATACATCATGACCTACACGTCTTTTTTGCAGGGGGTGCAATGGATGCTGCAGCACCCCCAGCACCCCCGCTTCCCAGGGCCATGTGCTTATTAATGGTGCAATTGGATGACAATCTTTAGAAAATGCCGTTAAACACCACATGCAGCACAGATAATCAAATTTTAGAATTGTTCTTTCTCATAATGTTGATTCCGATCGTCTTTTATTTATCCTTGATTTGATTCTTTTTAAAGTTTATGTTTATAACACTTATTCCTATGAATCGCCCTTTAGATATGTGAAACATTTTTGTTTCTTTAACGGTGTGTCCTGAAACAATTCTAACTTTGCCTTTGATAATACAGATTACTTTCTACAAGAATAGTGAATTACATGGTGTTCAAACAGTTTTTCCCCTACAAAATACTTTAAAGGGGACCTTTTGGGGGTCGTCCCTTCAACTGACTTCCTGCTGAGACGCCATCCTTCTATTAGTTTGCACGCACACATATTTTGGTTATTTGTTTTGCTGTTTGGACGTGAGCGAGCGTGATTTGACCGTGATTATTTCCGTTGACCCGAAAGCCCACCCGGCCCCGCCCCGGCCTGCATAGAACAACAATAAACTGATTAGACTTCGACCGTGAAAAGTAAAATCTTCAAATGAAATTTACAATTTCTATGTGCACTGTTGATAAATTGTGTTCAATTATTAAATTGTTTGAATTGTATGAATAAGATGTTTAGACTTGCTATGCATCGAAAAGATGTACCTAAACACGAAAGAAAATATAACCAAGGAATTTGATCAGATTTGAACTCATGACATCAATGTGACTTACACGCATTTTTTTAGAGTAAGGATTTCCCCTAAACACATCCTGGTCATCGAAACAAACGTCAAATATAAAGAGCCAATTTCTTAAAAATATGGAAATACATGGACAATGTGAATTTAATTACCGAGTTTAACTCTAATGACCCGTATTTCTAGCGAATTTAATTGTAGACGTTTGCTATCTAATACCTCGGGAACATAATGTCACGAGAGATTAGTAGTAGAAGGGTACATTTAACACCTTGCAAAAAAAAAGAAAGCAAACCAATTTCATACTCGCATGCACCGAGGCATACTGGCGTCTTTGCAAGAAATTTTCAGTTGCGGAGTTGTTTCACGTGTTCCGGTAGCTGAGCCAATTAGTTCTTCTATTTTGTGCAGGAGCCATTATCACCAACATGACAATTTAGGTATCAATTCGTTTCTCCAAAAAAGTTTGGGGAATGCAAATACCTTTCCTAAGGTAATATTTTTGGTTGAGCGTGAAATAGCTTTTCCTATTTAAAGTCACAAAAGTACAACACACACAATGGAAGCGCGTAGATGTTAGCTTTCTCTATTTGAAAAACAGCGCCATCTCTGGCGAGTTAGATTGGCATTTATATGTCGATGTACATCGAGCAACATTAGCGTGTTACTTATCAATAATCATGTTTGAACTTTAAAATCGTGATTTTTTTTTCAGGAATGTTCAATACAGAAATTCGGGAATTCGGGGAATTTCCCATAAAATACCTGATCCTAGTAGGATAACTCATAGTCGTTCACTGACTCCAAGTATTTAATTTCCCGAGAGTAAAATGTAGGGTAACCACTTTTCGTGAGGAAAACCCATTCAAAAGTAATTTTTTTTAACGACGAAAAAATAATTCCGTGTACGTTCACTTGGTCATCCGAATATATTAGAACACTGATTATTATATTCCGGTGATGTATTATATCAGAAAATATTGATTTATTGTTGTCCCTTTATTAATATTTCGTAACTAAATCGTGTTTCTATTTTCTGCATTTAACTTAAAACGTAGTACGGTCAAATTAATCGGAAATACATAATTAATTCGTGTATTATATGTGTTTATGTGTTTGCTTTAATTTCTTTACCGCGAACTACACTGATGGATTTTATTGAAAATTGGATAGACTGTACACCATAGAACTATTAGAACGATGCAAAGGGGGCGGGGAGCAGGGAGCAGCCGCCACTATTGCTTTCAAAGTAACGAAAATCGGGGGAGGGTGGTCTTTTTTATCGTGAGATTGGATTCTGGTGGACCTGAAAAGTGTTTGTTGTGTGTTGTTTGTTTTTCGCTTGTCTCGCTTTGCTGTTTGGACGTTATTCCCGTCGACCACCACTCTCCCTCCTACATTGAACAACAATAAACTGATTAGATTTCGGAGTTGAATGGTCAAATCCTCAGCTTGAATTTTCAATTTGATATGTGTTATGTTGATAGATTTTGTTCAATTAATAAATAATTTGGATTGTTAAAGAAAATGGTTCGAATTGCCATGCATCGAACAGATGTACCTAAACACGAAAGAACAAAATACGAACAAGGAATTTGATTAGATTTGAACTCATGACATCAATTTGACTTACACGCAAGAAACTCCCGGTCATCGAAACAAACGTCAAATAAAAATAAGAGCCAATTTCTCAAAGGTATGGAAATATGTCGACAATATAAAGTTATTTCCCGAAATTAACTGTAATAACCCATATTTCTGGCGAATTTAATTGTAAATAATAATAATAATAATAATAAAAGAAAGATATACACTCCTACTTTTTGTTGATACTTAAGTTCTTCTCTCCCTCATATGGCGTCGCAAATTTCAAGACAAGTGTTTATTTCACAAAAACGCAATTTTTAGATTTCATGAGATGACTTAAGTGAAAACTAAAGTTCGTTTGAGCGCAATAACAATTATATATTATTTTTTTTAATCCACAAAAAATTATGAACAAGTATTAAATTAAATCTATAAAAAAAGAAAACTGATAAATTTCCATCTAATGTCATTTATTATTAAATTAACATCAGCATAGTGTCTGTTACAAGAATAATAATGCGCGTAACCAACCTCAACATCAACAACAACAACAACACCGCCATTTATAGACACAGGTTTTAGTGTCGAGTCGGACACTACAAAATGCCCAGAAATTCCTGAAATACTTAGATTATAATTGTTTCACCTGGGGTGAACAAATATTAATTCCAGACGTACCGTTCATGGAAGATTGGCAACTTCTAAAATATTCCATAATTATGAGCATGAGTGTATAAAACATTTGATATCTTATACCTCGGGAAAATAATGTCGAGTGATTTGTATTAGCAGGATACATTTAACACCTTGCATTGCAAAAAAGAAAGCGTTTATAGTTTATACGCGCATACATCGAGGCATACTGCCCTTTTTGCAAGAAATTTTCAGTTACAAAGTCGTTTCACGTGTTTCGGTGCCTAAGCCAATAAGTTCTTCTATTTTATGCAGGGGCCATAAAAAAACAAGATGACAATATAAACTTTCACTTTGTTTCCACAAAAAATTTGGGGGAACGGAACATTAAAGGTAACATTTGGTTGCCAAATAACGAAAGTCACATGATAGTATAGCGCACACAATGGAATTAGCACGTAGATATTAGCTTTCCCTGTTTGAAAAACAGCGCCATCTCTGGGGCTTGTTATAAAAGGTCGGGTAAGTTCCGTGTAACGTGTAAGTTTCGGGTAAATTCCGCGTGAATGTCCAAAGCTAGCCATCCAATTTCTCCTATGGTGTTTTTCAAAGAACAAAGCTAACAAGAAATCACACAAGTGATAAATACAAAATAGAGATCCATAAAAGGTAAGATATTTGCATTATTAGAAAGAATGCCACTGAATCATTTGATATCACATTTTACTTACAATTTTGATGACATCGTTTCTCGAAAAAAAAAAGAATTCTAGACCGTTCGGCCTTGTTGGAAGGTCCAGTTTGTTTGCAGAAACTAAAAAACCCTACCAAATTTGCAAATTTTTCGTAAATAATTTCAAAATTCCCTCTCAAATTTCAAATAGAGAGTAACTACTAGAGTAATTTTAGGTTGCTCCTTCCGTTGGTGTTATCAGATTTTCACATTCTTTTCTAGTTTTTGTTATATTCTAGATCAAAAAATATCCTTGTAGTGATTGGCCAAGGTTGGCTCACGTGACATAAAATAGTTTCACCACCAACCGAGCTCTGCCAAAAGATAGATATCCCAGAATCGTGACGTCACGATATCCGTATAATTTCCGCTATACCGATATCGTGACGTCACAAGCCACTGCCCCATCGTATTCGACGCCAAGCACTGCGTAGACTCTCCGCAGCTAGTGCGTGCGACGTGTATACACGTACCGCGGTGCGACGTTCACGCAGCGCAGATCGCAACGCTGCAATGTGCCCAAATTTAAAAGTAGGCTAACTGATGATGAATGGTGAGTTGATATTTTGATCAGACTTACTCTGTTCAAATCATCACTTTTAGACTTCGTTATATTAATTTTTTGATCAAGGATATAAATCAAATATACCATGCACCTTTTTTCGAGGTACCAGTGGAAATTATGGATTCTCTTCTGTGATTGGCATATAGCACTATTTTCTTAGTGCTATGCCAGTCACCTCAGAATCCATAATTTCCACTGGAGCCTCTCAGTGCATGGCATATTTGTTTAATATATGGCCTGAGCGCGAAGTTTGGATCTGCGCGAAGTTATCACTCTGCCATATACAATGAGCGGGCCGCGCCGGCCCTGGCCGATTGTGAATACTGATAGTGAAGACTATCTCAGGCTCAGCTGGGGTTGAGCTGAGCTACAGACTAGGCTACCGTCACTACACTACCACAAAAGTGCACTACAGAATGTATCTCGGTGAATATCTGGGTGAATAATAATAATAATAATAGTCCATTTCTTATATAGCGCATAATCACCGATTATCTCAGTCTCAATGCGCTTGGATATTATTACCCTGGTCAATGGGATACAGTACCAACCTGCACACAGATGTGCACCATTTCCACTCCCTGGGGAGTATTCCTAGCTGAGCTGCCAAGAAGGCGCATCAAGCCAGACAAACCAAGTCATTCTCACCCTACCAGGTACCCATTTATACTCCTGGGTCGAGAGCAGCAAAGCAGATTAAAAATGTCTTGCTGAAGGACATTAATGCCGGGCGGGCGTTGGGCTCGAACTCGAGACCTCTAGATTATCAGGCACACGCCTTACCAATCTCGCCACAGCACTTCTATTATAATGATACCGTTATTTGGCGGTTTTGCCGTTTTGCCCCCGTATTTGGCGATTTTTGGCTTTTTTGACGGTATTTCCACCATCCTAATTTTAAAATAGGCTCCCGAACGGCGACCGTTCCGTTCGCATGGACCCCAAAATTCGATGCGGCGATAGTCCTCATTGGCGCAGTGGCCCATGGTTTCGACGTCAATGTTCCAAAGGCCGAGGGTATTTCTCCGAGTCTTTTTGCCGTACAATCGTACAAACTTGTGCGTACAGTCACCAGCGTAGCTTACGGTGAGAAATGCCAGACCCGTCTAACAGTTTCGCCAAGGTTTTGCCAATCTGGCGTTTTTCGGCCAAAAATGCCCAATTTGGCGTTTTCACCCGTACGCGATACGTAGGGCCTAAGTTTGTGCGTAGAAATTATCGTAAAATTCACCCTGTTCTGCCTTGATCAAAATTCTAAATAGACACCTATTTCAACTAATCAGTTTTCAAACATTATTTTTTGCGTCTGTATCAAAAAAGCACCCCGAAGTCCATCCGAGATTGCATCCGTGAGGCTTAGTCCCACACGTTCAAAACCATGTCACACGCCGGCGTTTGACTGTGCAGTCGACAGGTTTGCCTGCTCCGGTTGTACGTGGCAGAATCACACTTACATGTACATGTAGAATGTGGTCCTGAGCAGAGCTATACGGACACTTGGTCAGTGCGCACACAGGTTTCTTCTTTCATTGGAATTGAACTTACTTTTTTCCTGCAGTGCTGTACTTCTTCATCTTTTATTGGGGGGGGGGGCACACGTGGGGACAACTCTATACGTTTGTGTACAAAGTAATGAAGGGTTGTCTTCATGCAGTCGTGGGATAAGAATTCACATTTCTAAACAAAGTTATATTAAAATATTGCTCCAAATGGATAGAGCGCGCGCCCGCGCGCGTGCGTGCGTGTGTGTGTGTTTGTGTGTGTTGGGGGGGGGGTATTTCAGCCACCGAAAATTCCATTCAAAACCATAAAACAAGCTGGCGAAATGAGTCGTGGAATTGTTCAAAAATCAATGCAACTTTTCGGCCTACAGGTGTGTGTAGTTTGGGGTGGGGTGAGGCATAGATCTATGCCGCACCCCACCCCCACACTGATGTACGTAGTCCTACATCTACTGTCGTATTTTTCAGTGCATTTCAAATATTGAAATGTAAAATTACGTAAAGTTGAAGTTACTTTTGTGGTACAGTACCATTAATTGTCTTCTGTTTGAATTGTTTTCACATTTACACACGGCACGTTGTGCCAGACCAGCCGGACTTGACTCGGCAGCAAATTCTTCAATCTATGCGGATATGCACTGGCGTGATTGGTCCGGGGGGGGGGGGGGTTGTCGCTTTCCACACGGCCCGCTACGCACCCACGTCCAGAAAAAGCGTCGAAAAGGGTCCCCTTTCTAGCCCTCGGGTGTCGTCTCCAATTTTTGGAAAAAGGGTAGCTTTTTCAGCACCGTTTGCTGGCAATCGCCACTAAGGGTAGCCTTTTCTCACATATCACGCCATTTAGGGGTGCAAATTTTTGTGTGAATCTAATAACATCTCCAAAATGAACATTTGATAATTAGGAGAATTATTTATGAATTGCTAAGTGAACCTCTTCGGGTTGCGCAATGTACAATAATTTTTCAGGTGAGAGTGACACTTGGTTGGGTATCAAATTAGTTGATTAAACTGTTTACGCCACTTAGGGTATCAAGTTAGTGGATTCCCTATTTATGCCACTAGCTAGGGTATCAGACAGAACTAGTTGACTTCCTGGGAGTCACATCGTTTAGGGTAGCTTTTCTCGTGTTACGCCATTTAGGGTTGCAAATTTCGTTATGTAGGTTACATTGTAGGCATATAGGGTGCATTTCTGAGGTTGTTGAACACGGTTGGGTAGCAGACCTTGTGGAGAGTGCCCCCCCCCCCCCTCCTGGTGTTGTATCAGTCCAAGTCAAGTACAAATATGGGTACAGTTATGAACGGGTTACGAGACCAGCGGGTACAGTTATGGATACGAGACCATGCGTACAGTACGGGTCCGGAATTAGGGGCAAGGGTACGGGTATGAACCTGTGGGTACGGATACGGGTACAGACCAACGGGAATGGGTAGAAGACCATGGGTACGAATATGAGTACGGGTTCGGGAATTTGTACGGGTACTACAAGTCTGGTAAAACATGCTTAATTTTCTGTTAAAATGTGCAGTCTTTTCAAATTTAATGATAATGCATTCACCACCCCAAAATTATTTAAATTCATGATTTCAATAAATGCATTTTTTTTCTCATTCAATACTACAAACAGCGGTTACGGGTACGAGTACGGAGACAGACTGAAGCATGGATACGGGTATGGGTATCGGTACGGGTATAGAGCCATGGGTTCGGGTACAGATTTTTTATATTTGTATTTTAAAAATGTAGCCTACATTATAAAGAATATATGCGTTCGTAAGTATAGGTACAAACAAATGGGTACGGTTATGCACATGCAGGTACAAGAGGAGAGGTATGGGTACGGCCAGCCGCTTACGAGACAAGAGGTACAGGTAAGGATATGGACCTGTGGATACGGGATGGTTACCTGCCATTGGGTACAGGTACATGAACGAGACGAGAGGTACGGATACAGACTTGTGGGTATGGGTATGTGTACGGTCCAGCTGGTATGGATACGAAATGAGAGACACAGGTACGGATATGGATATGGATTTGTGGGTTAGGGTGTGGGTACGGGTCAGGGGTACGGATATGAGATCATGGTATGGATATGAGTACGGGCCCGGAATTTAAGGATAAGGGTACGGGTACTTCAGAAAATGCAAATCTAAAAAAAAAAATGTTCTTTCCCTTAATGAATTTAAAAAGAACCCCATGATTTAACAACTCCATTAAAAAAGGTATTCACAATAACTTCCGACAATTTCCATAATATAAATACAATTTTTTTTAAACAAAAAATATGAATCTGCAGTTGAAGAAAAATTCCAGAATGTACTGCTAGGGACCAATCATACACATTTAATGAGGGTAGTTATATGTACAATTAATGTCCAAAATAATGTCCATTCAACATAAACCTCACCCTCTAGGACCCGTGGAATTTCCACGGGTCCCGCTAGTATAAGATTACATAATAATCTAATAATTAACAATTTACTAATCTTCGGAGTCCGACTCCATGATGGTGGACAGTGCATCAACTATACCTATCGCATGCGCATGCATGCTTTATAATAGCATGCCCCCGCGCCGCGTTTACATTATTGTATAGAGGTGATTTCTTTGTTAGCTTTGTTCTTTGAAAGACACCATAGGAAAACTTGTCTGGCTAGCTGCAGACATCCACGCGGAATTTACCCGACCTTTTATAAAAAAATTAATTATTTATTTTCGAGTTATTCTTTTCACCATTTATTATTTTCTTTCTATGAATTAACCTTCGTCGTTGACCAGTGCTATAAAAGAGATTATTGGATAAGTAAATAAACAAATAAATAAATAAATGAATAAATAAAGAAATAAAGAAATAAATAGATGAGTAAATAAAAATAGACAGAATATATGAATAAATGAATGAATGAATAAATAAATAATAATAAATAAATATAAGTAAAATAAATTACATAAATACATAAATCAAATTTTATTATAAATTAATTTTGTTTTATTCTCATTCTTTTTTTTATTTATCTGAGTTATGTATATAATTAATTTACTATATTTATTTATTTTATTTATTTATTTATAAATTGAGTTCATCAATGTTTCAGTGGTGCTTTGCTTAAGAACATGGTGACAGGAATAAAAAAAAAATACGTGAACAAACTAACAATCGAGAACAGGAATATGGGTGCACAATAACCCCTACCCTACTCCACGACTCTTGCACTATTACGTGATAAGCAAAAAGATATCAATTCGAGGAAAACATCAATAATTAGGCAAATGGGGGGGGGGCTGATTACAACTTCTCAGAACGCGGTGCACGTTTGCACAATTTGACAAATGGGGTTCCATTGTAGCCTAGAGTTTATATTGAGGGCGTTTCCCAGTGCAGGACTTTTAAAAGAAAGTCATGTTGGTTACAATATGCGTTGAGGTATATTTAAAAGGGAGACTTCCTATAACGGGGCCCATCTCTGAGTGTTTGGTAATAATAACAGTCATAATACCAGATTCGGGGGGGGGGGGAGGGGGGGTGCTGCCGGCCGCCCCCTCTACCATGGACGCCTCTGATAATACCAGTAGATTGCAGAAAATTAATCTGTGTAATCTTAATGTCACACTAAAAGTGTTTTAGTGTGATCATTGACAAATTTAATTAAAGTAAAGGGGATGTGTAGGCATATATAGCGCATGTCCATCGAAGTTCCTGTTACCATTTTCATATACTTTTCTTCCTTTCTTGAATTAGGTTTGCCGAGAATAAAAATGATAAAGCTGTATGCATAATTTGGTCTCCTGATACTGAGATCTAAGATGATATAATGTATACTATTCTTGTAATTTAAGCAACTTTCAGGAATCAAAGATTTTTATGTTCAGGATTAAAAAAGGGGAAACATACATTGTGTGTGTGTGTGTGTGTGTGTGTGTGTGTGTGTGTGTGTGTGTGTGTGTGTGTGTGTGTGTGTGTGTGTGTGTGTGTGTGTGTGTGTGTGTGTGTGTGTGTGTGTCTGTCTTTCTGTGCCTGTGTCTGGGTGTATGTGTGTGTGTGTATTTTCCTGTGCAGGTATAGTCTCAGCATATACCGATTTGATTTTATGCAATATCAATTGTATCTCTGTCTTTTTGTTTTTCAAATTTCCCTTTATGTACTTTCCGAAGCTTTTTGCGGCTTCTGTTTCTTATCAGCTCCTCTTTGCTTTTATTCGTTTTTTTTTCATACTTAAATTCAATTTCACAATTAGGTAATTGATAATAGTCCACAATGAAATGATAAACAAACAAATAAATATATAGATACAGAATAGTACCGAAAGCACTTTTATAATTATCATTCTTCTTTTTCTTCTTCTTCTTCTTCTTCTTCTTTTTCCTCCTCCTCATCACCATCATTACTAATGGTGGTAGTAGAAGGAGTAGGAACAGCAGTAGTACATCTGGACATTTTTATCATTATTATTACATGTAATTCGCCAAGGTGTCATCCAGTGTTATATCCGAGGCCGGCTCACCCGAGGTCAAGGACGAGGCAAAGGCCGGAGGTCTAAAAAAGGCCGAGGCCGAGAACGAGGCCAAGGATTTTTCTCCAAGGACAAGGACGAGGCCAAGGCCGGAGAGGCTCGAGGCCGGACCGAGGCCAGATTTTTGGGGCCGAGGCAGGCCGAGGCCAGACATTTTATGGCAAGGCAGGATCAAGCACAATCTCAAAAGAAAATATGCCATTTCATGTTCTCTACTGAAGGTTTCCATGTTTGTGTTGATTCTTATTGTTGAATCTCATGTTATGAACCCTCAACTATCCATACAACACACGCATACACTTATATTCATAGACACTACTGGATTTCTCCTCATTCTCATTTGTGAACTGTGTTTACTTATCAATGTTGAAAACCACACCCAGCCCCTATACAGTGTGTATCCAAAAAAGTAAACACTTAAAAATATTATTATGCAAAAATTTCATGATCTAGATAATATTTTTTTGATACAAATATTTTACCTTGGACCAAAGGTATCTGATGACACTGTTGGTATTGAAAGTATTTCACGCATGAGTGAGCACAACCCGCTTTTGTGCAATCGGCCAAAAATGCATTTGCGCACAGAATTGTGTTCTTATAGTCAATGTTTAATGACTCATAGACTGGTGCTGCAGAAGCTCTTAACTGATGTGCACAAGTATTCAATCCTGAGCATGCACAGAGAAGAGGTAATATCAATTTTGTGGCAAAAAAGACAAAAATTAAGCAATGATTCTGTCAGATATACCCCTAAAAAAGAAGAAAATTTTATGATTGCAAGATGAGCTGTGAATTGAAAAAAATGGCATTCTCTTCGTTTTTAGAGGGTGGGGTGGGTTGTATCTGAATAATTGCATTTTTTTGCTCCATTTTTTTAATCCTCAGCATGCTCAGAGAAGAGGTAATATCAATTCTGTGGCAAGAAAGTCGAAATGAAGCAATGATTGAGATACAACCCACCCCTAAGAAAGAAGAAAATGCCATTTTGTCAATAGGCCATCTCGCAAACATAAAATTTTCTGCTTTTTTAGGGGGTTATATCTCAATCATTGCTTCATTTTTGTCTTTGTGTCAAAAATTGATATTACCTCTTCTCTCAGCATGCTGAGGATTGAATACTTGTGCACATCAGTTGAGAGCTTCTGCAGCACCGGTCTGTGAGGTATTAAACGTTGACTATAAGAACACAATTCTGTGCGCAAATGCATTGTTGGCCGATTGCACAAAAGCGGGTTGTGCTCACTCATGTGTGAAATACTTTCAATACCAACAGTGTCATCAGATACCTTAGGTCCAAGGTAAAATATTTATATCAAAAATAATCTTAAAATTATGAAATATCTTTTTTATATTTTTTTTCAAAGTGTCTACTTTTTTTGGATGCACACTGTAAAGTGCACAGTTGATACACTCACATGGCAAAGAAAATGTTATAAAGTAACAATAGTAGCAGTTTGTCATGTTTTAGCAGACATACCTACATATCTTCATACTAGCATGCACAATCACAAGCAGCTCCTATGTAGTGCACAGCTGACACACGCAAGAGTATACAAACAAAATCTGTCATAAATTAACAATAGGAGCAGTTTGTGATGTTTTAGCAGACATACCTACATATCTTCACACTAGCATGAATCACAGTGCACTTTCACTCTTCCAGTGCTAGATCTAGACGCACTGCACTGTACTGCTGGTCAGTGTTCATTCAGAGATATCGCAATCCTATGGTGGCTCTGCAGACACATTTTCGCAAAAACTTCACCAAAGTTTTTACGAAATTTTTCGTGAAAAGTTGAAAATTTTGAAATGTATTTTTTTTCTGAAAAATTTTCGTGATTTTTTTTTCGCTATTATTTTCGACAAACTTTTCACAAAATTCGCAAGACTCTGGCTACTAGGGTGGTCATGCATACAATCATATCACTCAATCAGATTCGCATTTCCACAGTTGCATATATCGCACAGACTTAGCGTATAGATCCATGCCTCTTCAAAGCATTTAAAAACAAGCAAAACCACAAAAAAAAAACAGTAGGACTATTCGATTTCCAGTTTCTCAAAATACACTGATGAAGCAAAATCATGTCAAGGCAGATGCAGGAAATCTTCAAACTGTTAACACACCCGATATAATAGTGCTCAAGCATATTTGCATTTTACCCCGGATTTTACCCGGCCTCGGCCGGGCCTCGCTCGAGGATTCCGAGGATTGACGCAAGTGTCCAAGGACGAGGCCGAGGATTTTTCTCCGAGGTCAGGGACGAAGCCAAGGCCAGGATTTTGGCCTCAAGGCCGGCCTCGAGGTCGAGGCCGGCCTTGAGGACTACAACACTGGTGTCATCTTTTCTTTTATCTTACACGGGATGGACATCCCCGGTTTTTATATGTTTGCGATATAGCGCCCCCGTTGTGTGAAGAGGTCCGAGTGGTACAGGGAGTTCTGTATATGACTATTTTCCTGCTCAGGAACTCATCTCATTCGGTAAAATATATTTATCACAATATTCCGATAAAGTAGTGCATCATTAAACTGATTCACTTGGAATATTACCATCTTGTGTTTTCTCCTCTTCCTCTTTTCTGCCCGCTGCTGTTAGTACACATGTTAGTATTGCCTTTGTTTTACACAATGGGTTATCATTGGATTTATTGTTCATTGCTCATTGCTCGAGCATGGACGATTGAAATGTTTCCCATCCAGGTTCATTGCTTACCTGATTTGCGATTTTAAGGTCTAGCAATAAATTAATTGACCTTTCATATTGTAAAAGTCGAGCAATTCGTTTTGAGGTTTAGTTTCCCAAGTAATAACAGTACACACACACACATACACACACACACACACACACACACACACACACACACACACACACACACACACACACACACACACACACACACACACACACAAAACACACACACACAACCACATACACACACACACCTATACACACACACCAACACACGCACAGAACACACAAATATACACACACAGAAACACACACAATCACACACACACACATACACACACATGCACACACACAAACACACCCGCACACCCACCCATCCACCCACAAACACACACCGACACACACACACACACACACACACATCCATACACATACACAGACACACAGACACACATACATTTTATTTCATTTTAAGTCAGATAAGTTCAGTTTTCTTACAATACCGGACAATACAAGCGATTGACCTACTATCCAACCCTTTAAAAGAATCCGGAAGAGGCCAATAAAATTAAGGTGACTACGAAGCTTTAATAACTATGGAAAGATTACAAATGTTTTATTGAAAAGAAACTTCTTGATTACAAGTGACACGTCCCAATGAAAACGAAAAAAAATCGTATTTCTTTTTTGACAAATACAGTCATGTATATTACCGGATTGGGTCTATGAACATTGCCACTTTATTTTGTGACACGACAAGAATGGATTCATACCACACAATGTGCCCAAATTGTAGAGTTATAATTCTTGTAACTTCTTTTTGAAAAACAACAAGAACAACTAACCCAATCAATATTAGATTAGTTTTGAATTTGTGCTGTAATTTTAACATTACTTTAGTCTCCTAGACATTTTTATTTTGTTATACCCCAGTGTATATATCCAAGAACATTTAAATCATAATTCAACTTTCATCTTTGTTCTTACTTTACAACTTTTCTGGTTTGACTAATAACTAATATTACCCTTTGAAAAGAGGTCAATAATTATCTCAAAAGAAAATATCAATTTCTTTACTGAAAATGCTCTTTCTTTTTGGAAATCAAATATTAAATACAATATTGAAGATGTCAAAATATTCATGAATAATGTGCCCCTTAATGTTTCTTCATCAGTTAATGTTCTTGGTGTATTGTTAGACGATTCATTATCATTCAACGGTCATCGCTCTTGTATTAATAAGATATCAAAAACATTGGAATATTGTGTAAACTACGTGCCGTCTTGCCAGAAAAAGAAATGTTTATATTATATAATTCTCTAATCTTATCTTATATACAGTACTGTAACATTATTTTGAGTAATGCTGGAACAACAAAATTAGATACCTTTCTAAAATTACAAAAGAAAGCATTAAGAATATGTACAAACTCTCCTTATTTAGCACATTCAAAACCATTATTCTCCCGTTTAAAGAGGTTAACCGCTTATGATGTAAATACCATTCAAATAGCAATTTTAACGTTTCGTGTATTTAATAATGTTTTGCCTAGCAATATTGTCAAATGTTTATTTTTAACAAGTATGTCCATTCCCATAACACAAGATCAAATTATAAATTTTATTATCCTATTGTATATAACCAATCAGTTCTTAATTATATTCGTCATCATGGTCCACGTGTGTGGAACAACCTTTCAAAATTAATGAAATACAAAGTTGCACTACCTTAAATTCATTTGAAACAAAGCTAAAAATTGTCCTTGTCAATTTATACTCAGTTTGACTCTTCTTATTAAATGAAGTTTATTTCAAAATTGTAATCTCCCTCTCCCTGTCCCAAATGTTTAATGATGTTATATGTTTGTATAGATGTGATTTTTTTCTTACTTTTTTATGTGATTTTCACGCCTTATTGTTTGTCTGTTTGATTTATATACTGTTTACGTTGTCATATATAAATTATTCATGTTTTGGGGGCTATGCTACTCAAGCCATACATCTTTTTTGTAGTCTCTTTTTTCCCTCTTATCTCAATATGACTATGTAAGTATCCTTACTATGTTATGCATAATTCATTGTAATATTTTTAATGATTGTTTTATGTTTGTTTGAGAAAATAAATAAAACTTAACTGAACTGAACTATGTAAATGCAGAAAATCGAGACAATCCAGTTATAAATGAAACTTGAACAAAACTGATAAGTTCAAATATTTTGTTGAAACGTTCTTAATGGTCGTCTGATTAAAATAAATGTATATTTATTACATAGGCCATAATGGCAATACTATTACGCCACTGCAAACTAAAATCGAGTACATAAAATATAAATTACAGCGAAATCATTGTCTTGTATGATATTCCACATTGTTTAAAATGCATAAAGCGCTATACATTAGAAGTACAAGCTGACACGTAATTGTCGTATTGTTAAGCTAGTAAAAGAAATAATGCAATTCTATAAATCAAGGAACTATAAACGATAGAACTAAAAAGAAAATTGGTATTGTACTTGTTCAGAATTATTTTTGACAGAAAACAACACTAAAAATATTGTCGTTTTTTCTATTATATCAATATCGGTGATCAAGTTAGATTTCAATTCTACCCATATATGAATAAGTAAATTAATGTATCATCAGCAAGGTATTTGTTTAGCATGTTCTGTGTAAATATGGTATGCACGGTTAGCTGAGCAACATAGGCAATGTGTCATATTAATTTTATGAGAATCACTCAACCAATACACCATCACACTAAAATAAAAAAAAAAACAAAAAAAAACAATGAAACCAAATACCGTTGATACACTCCTGCTCATAATTATGGAATATTTTGTTGATACTTAAGTTCTTTCTCCTATATCGTTCACAATTTTCGAGATAAATGTTTATTTCACAAAAACGCAATATGTGAAGCAATTTTGGATTTCATGAGATGACTAAAGTAAAACCTAAAATAAATTTGAGCGAAATAACAAGTATATATTTATTATTTTTAAAAATCCACCAAAAATCATGAAAAAGTATTAAATTAAAGTAATTAAAAAAACACAGAAAACTGATAAATTTTGATCTAATGTCATTTATGACTAAATTAACATCAGAATAATGTCTGTTACTAGTCTAATAACGCGCGTAACAACCACGTGACTCAACAACAACAACACCGTCATTTATAAACACAGGTTTTAGTGTCAAGACGGACGCTACAAAATGCTCAAAATTCCTGAAATACTTAGATTATAATTGTTTCACCTGGGTCAAACAAAATATTAATCCCAGACCTACCGTTCACGAAAAAATTCCAAGTTCTAAAATGTTTTTTTAAGTATTCCATAATTATGAGCATGAGTGTATTACAAATAATTATGAACACCGTAATATAATTCGAGTGCTACCTGTAATAAAGAAAAATCATACCGGTGTAATTTCTTTCCTTGACACATTACATAGGCCTATACAACTAAAAACCATATGAAGGATGCAGGTTGGTGTGTTCGCCTGCCCGGATATACGTTCACTACTTTGATTCAATAGTTATATCTACGGAGAATGACCCAATGGAAACACAGAGGTGGACACTCCAAGATCGCTTCTGTCTGTTTCCACTGGGTACCATGTTGAAGTCTGACCAATAGGAGGTCTGGCCTGAACACATCCCGCGTATGATTGGTCCGTTTGTATTCTGAACATAACCATACGGTATCTCACCTTGAGCTTCAACCGTGGCACGTGAAAAGTGCATTGTTGTCACATCAATTATCTAAAACAAAATGAAAGTATTGGTATATAGCCTTGACAATAGTGTATACCCTATCTACCGATAAGAAACATCTCGTTACACAAAGCTATGCCAAATTCTTCCGTACTCCTAGATTATAATCGCGAACGATTCAAATTATAGCGTTGGAAAATACATTCTAGACATAGATTAAATTGCATTTTATTGTGGAATAAAGATATACTTACAGTCTGAGTTGGGGGGGGGGGACTTTACCTTTTACGGCAAAGTTGCTTTTGATTTCCACTCAATATTTTATGAAATGACCCTATTTCGAGAATTCCCCTCCCCCATACCTTCGGTTTCTACCTTTTCCCTAATTGTATCTCTTAGCTGATAAGTATGTGAAATGTCGTCTATTTAACTTCCAATTGAATCAGACTACATTCACCTCCATGTAGTCTTTGGTTTAGATTTGCCAAATTTCCACGAGGGGATTTAAACCCAGAACCCTCTGAGACATACTCCACAGTCGTGTAATACTATTTATTTCCTCGCGTATTAAATAACAGCGTTAATCGTTACTCCCTTAAAAAAAAATAACTGCACATTTGATACTTTGTGCAGTTTTGGAGTATCAACATGTAATATTATTAATTGCTGTGTTTTCATAATTCCTTGGTCTCTATCTAAATGTCATCTACCTACACACCACAAATTATTAAAATCTGTCCAGTTATTGTGTGAAAACAAATTTGTATATACAATGAGCTGTGACCTTTGACCTTTGTCTTTAACCGGCGGACTCCAATTCGTACTTCACCTGTATTTCAGTGCCATCTACCTACACATGAGAACATATTAAAATCCTTATAGTATTTTTAAAGTTGTCGTACGGAAACAAATTCGCATATTTAATGAGCTATGACCTATGACCTTTGGACTCCAAATTCGAACTTGACCCGTAATTTAGTGCCATCTACCTACAAACGATTTTTAACCCGTCTAATATCCTTTAAGTTATCGCGTTTAAACCAGTTTGGGGGGAGAGAGCACGGAAGGACGGACGGACAGGGATAACGCTTGATGCGCCCTCCAGACTTCGTCGATGGGGGCACATCTGATAATTATTATGTACTTGGTCATCTTGGAACTCATTTTAAAGGTCAGTTGTGCCTGAAATAAACATTAAATGCTCATAAAAGTGTAAGTAAAAAAAATATATATTTTTTTTAGATAAAACTATTCCATACTATCCTGTAGCATTTGCCACGCTGGATGCTACCAAATATATTAGAATTTAATGGTAAATAGCAGGACTGGAACAAGTCCTTGCCTTGGGAAAAAACTAAGCTAGAATCCCAACCACAATTCAGTGTTTCTGCAGTCTAATTTTCATGGTCAAATGGTTTTTTTACGTTTTAACAAATCACCATCGGCAGTCATTATTGTGACAGGGGACTTTGTTGTGAGGCTTTGTATATACGGTATAGGATCAATTTTCTCCACATATAGACAAATTTTAGACAATTCCTTCCAGCCAGGAGATACATTCCAGCTGTGTGTATACATTGGTATATGTTTCAACCATTTTTTTTCTTGGGGCAATTTTATTTTACTTTTCCAATCATGTCAATACCCCATATACATATTTCAGGTCATTTTAGCGGCTATCTTGGATATTTTGAAATTCTCAAGTAAACAAAATTGCATCATCCAGATTTTGATAACTGGAGGACAAACAGGGTCTCTGGTAACCAGTCTACATTAGCCAAAGATTAGAGTTTTGTGAACCCTCGGCAGGTGAGGGAGAACATTCCGCACACATTGATGTATTGATGTGGATTCAGTGAATCCGCAACACTTTAACAAATCCAACATTGAAAGTTTCAGCAAATTTGATTAAGGACTTCAATAGAATATAATTTTCTATGTAAAAAAAAAATACAATAATAATGTTGCCCTAATTCGGCAATTTTGGCAATGTTTTGAATTGTCATGCCCGAAACAATATTTTTCTATTTACTTTCAATATAAATGTTCCTACATGTTCGTTTCAGGACTATCAGCAATGGAATCAAACCGGTTTCATCCAAGCCCTCAAATGCCGAAGAAACATGGAAAATGATTTTCCATTTTGAAAGAAAATGAAAATTTGTGAATATGGTCGAAATGGCAGTTTATTTCTATGCATGATACATGATTTACAGTAATACTCTATAGCAAAACCTTTCTAAATGGGTAAAGAGATGTTTAATTTTACTATTTCCAAATTAGATTATACGTGTATGGTGATGATTTTAAATTAATGGATCGATGGATGGATAGATTGAGTCGAATGAATTGATTGAAACTTCTGTGAACAGTCATGACCTATGTAAGTCTATACATTATCGCTTGTGCCTTTAAATCTTACCTGGTCCTCATTATGTTCCATGGACTCCTGAGCAGCGTCCGACATTTGCTCAGGCAACTCAAAAGCGACACATTCGTTCTGATCATGCATGTTTACGAACACCACACGCTGTAAAAAGAAAAACAAAAACAAATAAGAAAGTACGGACACAAATAACATATTAAGCGTTTACCTTGGAAATTTGAATAGGCCCCCTATCTTTATATTCGGAATCACGATTTTGTTCTTAAACTGACACTATTTGAGATGACACATAAACTGACCGAATAATTTTCAGGCCTGGTGGATCTAAAAAATGGCTGAATCTCCTGGAACCACAAGATTTATTATGTTAACCCTAAAATAACCGGGCTATTTCTGGTCTACTTATAACCGGGGGGGGAGGGGCATTATACCCCCCCCCCCCGAGATCTCGGCCGCAGATCGTGCGATCGCCGCAAAAATTTGTATGCGCATAGAGCCGGATGTAAACTACAAGACTGTATAGTAACATTTTCAAAAAATTGATTTTTTAAAATATTTTTTAAGTAATTAATTATACAAATAAGTGTATGAAATTATGTTTTCGCCTATATCTCGCTCACAATAGCTAGTAGAATGCTAATTTTTTGTGAAAATATTCATTTTGACATTTCTAACAATTATTTACAAAAAAATTGCCGAATCAGAATTAATTTCCTATGTATTTTATTGTTTGGTGAATTTCTTATGTATTTCTTTGTGTTTTCGACCTTTTGTTTTTTATTATTTTTTCGATGAACTTTGTCGGGGACACTTTTGCGATCATAAACAGCATAAACTTAATCCATTTCAGCCAGTAAAAGTAAAAATAATCATACATTTATGATTTTTGGCTGAAAACACAATTTGCATTGATTTTGTACACACGTTTTTGAGCAATTTTGGAGTTGCATGCATGTACGAAAAGTCGCGCAGCGTCGTAACGGTACGTCCGATTTTTTCCAAAATGGTCTTAAATGATGCGCGAGACTTGAAAGTAAAAAGCCAGTGAACGGCGCGGTCAAAAAAATTCGCGCGGCGGCGTAATCGCGAAATTTGTCGGGGGGGGGGGGGGCATTATGGCCCCCCGCTGGTTTTAGGGTTAAAAGTAAAGCACCAATTTAGTTTAAGAATATTGCCGTATATAGAAAAAGCATACTTACTCGGTCAAAGTCAAGTGCAATTGTAGCACCGATGCTTCCACTGAAGTTATTAGTAGTTTCAAGTAACACTGTGTTTGATTCGTAATTGTAGGTGAAGCGCTGTGGAAACATCTCGCCATCTTGCATGAGATTGATGTTCATTGCCTGAAATAAAAAAATAATTTGTATATATTATATCAAACTTTTTTCTTACATAAAAAGTCCAACATTTATTATTTGTTATTTGATACATTTCGTTGGCGGGATGGAGGCGGTATTGACAAAATGAAAGAAAAAGAAAAAGAAGAAGAACAGGGAGATAAAGAAGAAGGAGGAGGAGGAGGAGGGGAGAACATGAAGACAAAGAAGAAGATGAAGAGGAAGAAGAAGAAAAAAAAGAGAAAAAGAAGAAAAGAAGGACAAAGGAGGAAAGAAAAATGAACAAGAAGAAGAGCAAGAAGATGGAGAAGAAGAACGTGGGGAGGAGGAGGGGAGAACCTGACTACGAAGATGAAGAGGAAGAGGAAGAGGAAGAAGAAGAAGAAGAAGAAGAAGAAGAAGAAGAAGAACAAGAAGAAGAAGGAGAAGAAGAAAAAGAAGAGAATAAAAAGGAGGAAAAAGGAGGAAAGAAAAGGAACAAGGAAGAGGAGGAGGAGAAGAAGAAGAAGAAGAAGAAGAAGAAGAAGAAGAAGAAGACAAAGAAGGAGAAATAAAGCAAGATATGTTTGACGTTGGAAAAGTTGCTAAAATCACCAGTTTTATGGAGAAAGTACACATACGGTATACTGTATCCATAGGTATATGATGTAGATTTTCTTTTATTTAATTGAGTGTAAAATGACAAATTGAACAAAAACATCAAATTGAGAATTAATTTGTAACAAAGACCACCTACATTTTACTTTTGTGTGCTTTGCCGTTCAAGGAATACATTACAACCATTACCAGATCGCTATTTTTTTAATTGAACATTGAACGATTACATGAGAGACCCAGTAACTTTGCCATAGCAGTCCTGAAAACAATTTGACGCAGTTGTTCAGATTAAACAGGACAATGCATGCTTTCTGTTAACAAGGGGTAGATGCATGACCAAAATAAACCTGCAGCACTTGTATTTTGTCTTACCATATCACCGTCCGCCATCTTGGTCATTGTCTCATCATTCTTGTTGCTGGGACAGTCTTCACCAGTCCAGTTCCCGTTTGATAGAATGAAAGCCACTCCAATGAGACCAACAACCACCACAACTGCAGTCAAGACAGTTGACACGGATCGGAACTTTGCTGCTTGGACATGGGAATGATCGTCACGCTTCAGAATTGAAACAATCGATAGCAATACTGAGATGTTACTGAATGCATACAATATCTTTTTTGAAGACGAGGTATCCCAAATAAACTGAATCCCGAATAAACTTTCCATGAACGCCGTGGAACACCACTTTTTAACTATACGTGTATATACAAATTGATTCGATGAGTCAGTGTCATCTGATTTGATTCTTAATACATTTATTTCTTCCATTCAATGTGATGCAATAACAACGTACTGTTCATGATAGTATACATTTTATAAGCAGTTTAACGCATGCACAGACTTACGGAAAGCAAAATCAATTAAGATGTAAGACGGCTTAGCATCCGAAGGCAAGCTGTCAGATGCAGAATAATATTCTTATAACTAATTCAAAATATAAATAAATATATTTTTTTTTGTGGTGGCAATAAACACAAAAAGGTGAATTGCTTCAGCGGAGTATTGAGCCTACCTAAATGCGCAATACTTACACTTCAAACAAAGAAATGTTAACTTTAGATAGGAAGGCATATTGGCTAAAGTTTGGAAACTTCTTTTCTTTTTCTTACACAATGTAACACATTAAAATTGATTTTTTTTTCGTATAAATAAGGTAGGTATAAAGTATTACTATCATAACAATACATATATTATATAACAAAGAAGTTTAAAAGATGATAGTATGATACCTATGATATTTATTCTAAACTCCATTCGACTGACTTGTTAAAGAGTTCGCGTAATCCTGTTATTAATTTTTCAGAACAGCATTTTATGTCTACAGTTGTCGCCGATTCTATCCAGCTTCTCGGAAAACCTTTCCACGTCCGGAATGACGGAGACTTTTATCGTTGATGTCAAAGTAGTGGTTTTATTTTTTTCCGACTTGCTCATTGTAGCATTAGTAAGTATAGAAGACTCAATATTTGTACTGAAATTAAGATGAGATGCATATACATTATTGTATAGTGACCTCGAACATACATCGTTGATAACAAGATCAGAAATACCATTACTCTCCGTTCGTCGATAACATATGACGGGGAGATATTTATATAATATGGACTGGCCTTGAGGGGGATACGACATATATTACCTGAACTAGAATCATATCGCCCGAGTCGAAGACGAGGGCGATATGGATTTTAGTGAGGGTAATATATGTCGTATCTCCCGAAAGTAAGAGCCAGTCCATATTATTATTATTATCCACATCAGACATCTAGAGCAAATTGCATCTACCCGCAAAATATTCATTTTGTTCGAAAAAAAAGTATTATTCATTTTGCCCGCCGATCACAGTTGGCTTGCCATAATTCTGACCTTTTGTTGTCCGTGTTATTGACGCGCATGCAGCGCACGCTGGCAACGTTTGCGATTCGCACATAGCCCCGCGCCCCGCCCCGAGATCTGACTACCGTAGTTAATTTCAAGTGTTAAGTTGAAGACTTAACTTGAAGCACAGAAGCAGACAATATTATGATCCAAGTTTTAAATCACAGTGAATTATCGTAAAGGGGCAAATTGAATCAGCGGGCAGCGTTAAATGCGGTAAAGTATTTACTACTTAGTATTCAGTGCTAACGTAATGCATAACTAACGTTAAGTTTAACGTCGTTAGTGGTTCCGACTTTTGTATTGACCATGTTACATGTAACATTAGAATAGATCTAACTAGTCTAGCCTAGGCCAGGCTAGCGTAACAACGCTTATTAGCTTTAAATCTAACGTTAGTTAAAACTAACTACTATTACTAGCGCTATTTTGAGTTGACCAACATCTCTTGAATCTAACAACGTTAACGGTTAGCCAGGGCAGGCATCCAGCCCCGATGAGAGAGTTCTGTACGGGTAACCATTGTTAGTTTGATGTTAGAAAGTAACGTTGATCTGTGTCACTGTTCGGGGCCAGGTGTATTAAAACCTTGTATTGAAATGTTTGATAACAAACAAAAAATCGATAACATATTTATTGATCTTACCTTACCTGCCCATCATTAAAAACATGATCTGACTGTCTTGGTCTGTTACTGTTAGTGTTAGACACGATGACTAACTTTAACTGTGCTCCACCTCAGCCTCAGGCACAGTAACGTTAGGGTACGTTAACGTTACTAACTCCTTAAAATAAATCATTTGCCGAGGCTGTGTCAACGATGCGATAACGCTAGCAGAACAGTATCAATACTAGAGAGTTTAACGCCAAATTTAACGCCGAAACTTGGACAAGCCTCGTTCTGACTTACGTTAAACCTGCTAATTACAGTTCTTACCGCACCGCACCAATCGCGGCGATCATCAGCATTTCACGCTGCAAACCTATGAATTACACTACATTGCGTGTCGCGGTGATCGCGGTCTGTGTGCGAACTCAGCAGTGATTGCCAAGTTCCCGGATGTAAATTTTTTCAATATTCCCCTCTTTGTTAACGTTAGTAAATCCATATTACGCTGTTCAAAGAGGGAATATGAGAATATCCCCTCTTCCCCGGCTGCCAACAAAGTGTAGGGGAATCATCTATTTTGTAAAACCACAGCTCAGATGTCCCTCATATGGATAATAATTCCAATTATTTCAGTCTTATTTCGCTAGGATAATGCCTCTGAAGAAAAAGTTTGAATGGACGTATTGGCTTTGTAACACTAAATTAATTATCTGTATATTATCATTATTGTAATTATTATTTAAAAGCTGCGCTTTTCCCAAGATGGCCAAAGCGCTTACAAGAAAAATTACATTAAGTTTAAAATAAAGATACACAATTCTAAAAATCTGGGCTAGAAAAAAGACATGTTTTAAGTGCCTTTTTGAATGAAGGGACAGATTGTGATTGCCCGAGTGTTAAAGGTAACCTATTCCAATATTTCGATGGAGTTATAGTGAAAGTTATCCCCAGCCAGTTTCCGTGTGATGTTATACAATGTAAGACGGAGTTGGGTCGCTGGAAGATCGTATACATTCCTGCGAGGGGTGTATATGGTCAGGCAATCACGTAAATATTGAGGTGCCTGCTTATTAAGGGATTTCAACACTACCAAAAGTAATTTAAAAACATAGTCTGTTTAAAGCCTTGGATTGTTCTAATATTGATTTATGGTATCAATTTCATTTTCACAAGGGTAAAAATATATAGGAATAAAACTTGGTTAAAGGTTTCAATTTTATTTCCACAAGGGTAAAAAAATGTATAGGAATAAAACTTGGTTAAAGGTTTTATTAATATCACTGCTAATATTCCTGCCTTAGAATTATGAATGGAAGGAATCTATCTACTAATTTGATTTACCTGTGATGTATTCTGTATAGCGTTCTCCATGTCTTTCTCCATTCCGAAACCCTGTAGATATCTGGAAATCGAAGAGGTCTGTCCGTCACCAAATGAGATTTTCAAAATCTATGAGCTTTAAAGACCAATACCTGCACTTATAAACATGATCATGATCCAGGCAAAATGAAATCACGTGATTAAAAGGCGTGACTAATCAATAAACGAGGACAAATTGCATTTATTTGACAAGCATAGAAACACACATGACATCTGTCTAAATACATACCGCAAAAGCAAAAAAATACAATTTTGGAATTCTAACATAACACAGATCCATCTGTGCTCGGAGGCGGAGCTTCCAGTTGGGCATGATCAAAAGCGAATTGGAAGATTCAATTGGCTGTTTGACATGTTTAACGTCACATCTCGGTATCTTTATCAGTGAGCATGCATTCAAACTTTGCAATAACGTTTAATTAACAAACGTTGCGTTGATTATACAAAACAGTATTTCACGCATTTCAAATTTTGAGATATTTGCTCTTTATTGTCTGTGGTCGGGGGAGGAACAGTGGCTCAAAGATACGTGCGTGTGCATGGGATTTATATTTTATTTGATAGGTTTTTTGTTGTTGTTGCAATGATGCTGCACAGCATCATTACCTTGAAATCATTCGTATTCTTCTTCTTTCCAAAATGCCATAGACATATCACATGATTTTTGTGGCCTCGCTTTAGGTCCCTTCCCCATGTCCATTTT